>JANHAO010002049.1:0-30248 GCA_026873985.1 Saraca asoca | reverse complement strand
TATATTTTTACATGATAACTAAAATTTGTTTTTCAACATTAAAACTAATGTGTAGCTTAGAGTGTCCTAATCAAATAATCTTTAAGACTAAAAATCTCCACTCTAAGGCTAACAATCTAAAATGACAATATCATTATAGTTATTTTCATCATAAAAATCATTAGGTGATCCTTGTTTAGAGCTAACCAAAAAATCCATTAGCAAAAAACATACCATGTTGATTTCCATCTTCTAACCTTTACTTTCTAAATATTTTTCTAATTCCACTTTCTTCTACTTTTTCTTGGTGTCACTTGACTCTCCATTGCCTGATGGAATTTGATTAAAGTACTAACCCATTTTTTGTTTCATCTTAAAAAATGCTTATCTTTGCATTCAACACTTTTGAGTTCTTGTTGGAGGTAGAGTTTGGTAATTAGGGTTTCACCATTTGTTCTACCTTTTTTGGATTTAGGCTCTGACACTTCTTTCTTGCTTGGCTGTGATTCATTGGTTAGCCATTTTTCTCTTAGTATGTGCCCTCAAGGTACTTGAGTTCAATCAAAATAATTTTTCTCTCTTTTGTTAAATTAATTTTGATAATCAAAGTCAATTTTTTTGAAGAGTGACTTCTCTTTCATATCCTTTTTTCTTTCAACCTTTCTTAATTTCTCTTTCTTTTTATCTTCCTTCTTGACAATTATACCCCTTAACACAACCAAAGCAATTTTTTTCAACCTTTTCTTTTTCCTTTGGATCTATTATGTCATGTTCTCTTAAATTGCAAGCAAGACTCTTATCTCATCATAATACCTTTCACATATGCAACAAATTTTTACTATTCTGCCTTCAACATTAATCCTTTGGAAAATTTCTAAATTTGATTCACCTTTTTTTGGGTAAGCTTTAGATATGTAAGATGCATCTAGAGAATCTTTATATACATTAATGGTTACAACATTCACCTCTGTTACATTTACTTTGCTTGACTCCTATAGTTCGATATTATTTGCACTTATTGGAAAAGGATCTTTATCAATTATAATTTCTTTTTCCTTTATTAATAAATCTAAGGCATCCTCATTTGATAGCTTTCTTAATCATGACCCTTAATTATGTCCCACTAGGCATGCTAATTTGTTTTGAGCTAAATTTCATATGTTGGAAAGTTTCGACTCCAAGATGAGTCCTCCATAGAAAATAAGTGAGATTCTAATTTTCTAGAATATCTAGATGAAGTAATATAGTTAGAAAAAATAAAATATGTAATGATTTTCACTCCATTTGGCTATAAAGATCAGTAGAGCATTGAATTGTGTAGTAGAGTGTCATAAAAAATACCGAGCATGTTTAGGTAATGATTATACTGAGAAGAGAGATCCATTCTCTTAATGCATTAATGCCCTATTTATAAGGACCATGGACAATTTTCTTCAAATAACCACTCATGAAAACTAGCTCCCATAAAAATGGGCATTGCTTTTAAAAGGAAAAACAAAACAAATTAAAAATAAAAGTGACAAGATAATCGCAAGGTAACTAATCCTCATGTGCTTGACATGTGTGTTTACTTCAGTTGTATTTGTTAATTATTTGATTTGTTTCATTCCAATTAGTTTGTTTTAACTCTGAGCTTGCAGTTGATTGGTACTGAAATAGATGGCTAATAGTATCTACATTTGATCTAACTTATTTATATAGATCTCAAAAAGTTGAAAAATATTTTGGAGAAATTCTTCTATAGATAGTATCCATCACATCAATTTTAAACAATAGAAAGAAAAATACAATATGCATCATATATAAATAGTATAAGTTTTAATACAAATTTTATGGAATCATATTTGTAAGTGCATTGTATCTATCCTTTAAGTATTTCTCTTTACATGTAGGATCAATACATTGAGAAAATAGTGGTCACAAATATATGCATATATGTCACAAGTTAAGCATTGTGACCCAATTCGATAGACAAATATTATCGGTTTAATATAGATGAAACTTTGCATAAAAATTAAGCATTAAAAGGAGGTCCTATGTGTCACAAACTGGCCTTGTGAACCAATTTGGTAGGCAAACATGCTTGATTTTGACTGAAATTTGGCATAAAAATTAAGCATAAAGAGGAGTTCATATGGTGTGAATTTGGAGCAAACGCCTTTTGTCTATTATTTTTCTTGTTTTTGGGGTATTTATGTCTTTTAGTATAGATCATTTATCCAATACAAGTTAAAAACACATGGTTGAGATCTTTACATTTTTATCTTTATGTTCATATAAGATGGTGCACTTTTAAGCTAGGAGAAAAGCCTTATGTCAAGTCACTTTTAAACTAGGAGAAAAGCCTTATGTCAAGTCAAAAAAATCATATTTACTTGTACTATCAGGGCTTTGACTTAGAATACTCTTTAGAAGTACGTTTGATGACTCGAGTGGGCATTGTGCCACGAGCTAGGAATCAGTGTGGTGACTTAGAGATTTCCTCTACACACTTCAAACTATATAATGAGGCATATATTAAGAAAACAAATTTGTCTATCTACTTATTTAAAAAAATCCCTTCTCAATATATACTAGAGGTTACTTATATGGGGTGTTTCTTGAGACTTGGTATGCACAAATGTTTTGACTACATGCTCATATTTGCCTACGAACATTTTGCCTATAGGATTTCATTGTATAAGCAATCAAAATTTATTTCGCCCTATTATTTATCTAAGTATAGCTTGGGTTTATTAGAAGGCTGGCATGTTGGCCAATAGTTAGCATCATGCACTACATGGTATAACTAGGAGAAAAGCCTTGGATTTTTTTATCTTTTTGTTGATGTATTATGACACATTAGATCTCTTCTAAGTTAAGAGAAAAGCCTTTATGGTTGCTTACAAAAAGTATGTCTACTCTTACTAGTAGGTTTTTGGCTTAAAATGCTCTTTAGAGTGGGAGTGTTTGGTGACTCAAATGGGCATCGGGCACTAATCTAGGGGTATGAGTGCATGGCTTTGTGCCTTTGTTACACACTTAGAATGTGTAATGAGGCTTTATGTGAATCAAAAAAATAACCTCTCTTCAAATTATATCATTCTATGAAATTTATCCACTTTTAGTTGTATTTGCTCACATTACATGAGCCCATCATCATTGCCTTTACATGTCATTTGGTTACTTATGTGTTATATCTTTATTGTTTATGGTTGTCTTGAAGTATTGTTCTTTATTTTCAAAGCTTAGATGATATATGATTGATTGATTGACTTATTTTAAAATAATAAGTGATTAAGCACTGTACATCCTAACAATTAAACTATGGAGTATTTGTTGAAAAAACATTGCCATTGTATAAGGTAGTTGGTTTTTTTTTTCAATTTTGATTTCTGTATAGCTTATACATAAATCCCATAATTTAATAGTTATTATCATGTGCTATTAAAAAAGTTGAATCAAAATTGTAGCTAAGCATGCGATTTCTACATCATTGGAGCTAAACTGCATGCACTGCACAATGTTTATTCCATTGAATAAGATACTTATAGATTAATAAATTATATATACTTACACAACTGAACTGGGGTTTGAAAATTCATCTGCAAGACTGTTTAAGCTTGTTCATAAATGTCACAGTTAGCAAACAATTAATTGATTGATGCTGATAAAGCTAATGATGAATGACACAAGATTATGTATATTTGCTGAAGCCAAATTTCATAGATAAAAATCTTCAACTCAAAGAGAATGGATCTTCACAACAAATAGGCAATCATTTAACCTCGTTTCAATCTTTGATAGAGTAAATAGCATGAACAAGAACTTAATGCAAGAAGATAAAGACTGGAAAACTTCTTAAATTCGCTTCAATCAAGTATAAATTGTATGAATGTGTGATGCATAGGAATTACAAGTGAGAAATTGTTTCAATCAAAGTCGCAGAATAATTAACAAAGTGTTGGAAAGGTAGCATATCACTATAATACATAAAGTGTGTAAATTTAAGTCCTGATAATGGAATAGTAACACCCCTTTCTCAACTATAACCCGCTTTATTTATAATGTCATAGAATGGTTATAAATATTTGAAAAAATAATTGCTCTAAAATTAAATGGGAATTTAACACTAAAGCATGACTTAACCACTCCAAAAACTACAAAGTAGTTACTGTTTACATGTACTAAAGCATGACTTAATAAATAAAACTGCCACTTAAACATGGTCAAAAAGCTACTTAACCACTTGATAATGTGGCTCAAATGCTGCTTAACCACTCCATGCTCGATTGTTTATAAATCAGAAAAACTTTCTAAGTTAAAAAGACAAATATGTTATTACTACACTGATTTTAGTTGAAATGCAATTGAAATGAATTTGCCAAATTGTCAAACCAGCATTCTTGTTAATGTTCAATTAATTTAGCCAATCATTGGTTATGCTCTCGACCAAACAGATTCATTCGATCAACCAAATCCATACATGTTCTCATAGTTGCCAAGTCAAATCCAAATTGTTGAAAAATTTAAAATGTATCATAACAACAAGTGACTATCGAATTCATTATGTGAAATTGACTCTATCAAATCCAAGTGATCATGTTGAATTGACTATGTCAAATCCAAGCGATTCTATCTAAACTGGTTAGTATATTCGACTAATTGTTCAACATGATTTTCGCTTCAAACCACACAAAGACATACCCCTTTCAAATGTCAAAATAAAATTGCCAAAAAATATATAAATATGCCATAGTAGATACACATAGTGTCGATATTAGGTCAAAATTCCTCTATCTATAATATCTTTCATACAAGGCTCCCTAAAGAACAGACTTCATTAGTCAAAATACAATTATTGAAAAAATGCAAATATGTTATAATAGAGACCCCCATAGCTTAACTATTTTGAAGAGCTTTCAGCTTTCAGACAAGTCAAAAATAATTAAACTATACCTAGCCATGTCTCAAAAATTGTAGTTGAAATTGGTGTTCCTTTATCTTTAGTCGAATAAAATTGCCATGAGAAGTCTCTAACAGGTTGAAAATAAGTTAAACTATACCTGGTCATGCTTCAAAGTTTGTAGCGAAAATTGGTATTCTTCTCTCTACTTAAAACTGTGCCATTTTCAATACAAATCTTCTCTTTCATTCAACTACATCATTTTCTTTGCACTCATCTTTGCAATTGCTTACCTCTTTTGTAACCTTCATTTCCTCATTGAATACGTTTAATCTGCAACACCCTTTTGGCTAACTAGGACATATAAAAAAAAGTTATTTTACTAGCCTTTTTCATACAACAAAGTTAAAACCAACTGTTATTATTTTCACAATTTCAGATTTGACAATCCATGTGAACAACGACTTCTTGCCTACCAAAACCTGGAAAGATAATCATCTGAAGATTTCATTGGGCTTTTCCTTATATTTAATAGTTTGGCTAAGCCGATCTCAATTCTACTATGTAGAATTGATCATGAAACATTCGTTCCATTTGAGCCCTTGAATGTATAGAATTTGGCTACAAGCCTGATACTAAGAACAATCTATATGTGTTAAAGACAATGCAAAATATTTCATTTTCAAAAATTCATTGCCAACAATTTCTCCCTATTTGGTGTAAAAGGGGCTATGTGTTCTATTGTGGATTGATTATCTTTACATAAAAACATTATGAATCTCAGCATTTTGAATCCTCTAGGAGCCTCAATTTTGTTGATCCATTTTGGGAAGGTTCCCTTATAATGGGATTGACTAGATTGCTTCTAGTTGATTGACTAGTTGTTCAACAAAATACTATATGTTTTGATCAGAGGCTTAACAATTTACTTTTGGAGAAAATGATGGAATAATTTCATAGTTTCAGTTCCTCACATTTCTATTTCTATTATATTTTTCATCTCTCCTAAGAATCCTGATATGACTATATAGTGGTTGGTCAATATTAGGTTTAGCATCTTCCAAATTTTTTGTTTCGACTTCATCATCCTATTCTTTATCATTGTTAAAAAAAACTTTTGCATTCTTTCCAGGGTCTTATTCATTCTTTCCTGAGACAATGTTTTTTTTAATATCTTTCATAGTATGGTTCTATTTGTTATGACATCAAATGGATCATATTATGATTATTTTCATTCATTTGTTGTTGAAAAATAGCCAAGTTTCCAAGACTCAATCCCATATGGATTCCTTGATAATTTCTATCCATTATAGATAATATAGAGGAATTTATCATTGTTGGGTAAAGGCATATAGAATGGTATAGGCCCCCATATCTAGGCATTTATCCATTTTGATTATTCTCCCTTTGAACATTTTTATCGATTGAATTATTATTATTATTTCTATTTCTATTTAGTGTTTCTTGTTTATTTCTCTGATTTTGGTTGTTTCTGGGTCCATTATTCGATAAAGCATTAATATTTTGCTTATTTTGAACATTAACAACCACATTTTCAGAAGATACTATATTATCATTTTCTTGAGGCCTTTCTTTATTTTGAAGGTCATTTTATGAATCAGCAGTAGACATGTCATCACTACTATTCCAAACAGTACCACTCTATAAGATAATACAATATTAATAACTTAGATACCTTAAATGTGTCTCACTAGGCATACCAATTTATTTAAGTTGAATTTGGCAAACAAAAAGCTTTGATTTGAAGAGAATGAGTCCTCACAACAAACAGACAGTCATCTGATCTCATTTCAATCTTTGATGGAGTAAACATCATGAACAAAAACTTAATGCAGGAAGATGAAAATAGGAAAACTTCTTAAATTCGTTTCAATCAAATGTAAATTACATGAATGCACAATGTGCAAGAATTACAAGTGAGGAAATGTTTGAGTCTATGTCCTAGAATTATTAGTAGAGTGCTGGAAAGGTAGCGGATTGTTATAGTACATGGAGTGCATAAATTTAAGTCTTTAAAATGGCAGAGCATTACCCCTTTCTCAAATATAACCTGCTCTGTTTATAATTATTTTAAAATTAAATAGAAATTTGACACATAAATGCACATGTGTCGCTACCTAAATTGCTAAAACTACTTCCAAAAACTGTAAATCAGTTACTAATTATGTGCAACAAAGCATGACTTAATAAATAAAACTTCCACTTAAGAATGGTCAAAATGCTGCTTAACCACACCATACTCAGTTGCTTACAACCCAAAAAACTTTCTAAGTTAAAAAGACAAATATGCTATTACTAGCCTAATTTTAATCGAAACTGACAGTCAAAATGAATTTTCCAAATCGTCAAACCAGTGATCTTGTCAATGATCAGTCAATCATTGGTGATGCTTTCGACCAAATGGATTCATTCGATTAACCAAATCCATACATGTTCTCATAATTGCCAAGTCAAATCCAAAATGCATCAAGTAAGCCTAAGATTGATTCTGTCAAGTTGACCTTGTCGAATTTAAGTGATCTTCTCAACTTAACTTTGTCATATCCAATCAATTCTGTAGAAGCCAAGTGATTTTATTAAAACTAGACAATGTTTTTTACTAACTGATTCAACATGATTTTCGCTTAAAACAAAACAAAGACATACCCTTTTCAAATTTTGAAATACAATTGCTGAAAAAATGTAAATATTCTATAATAGGCACACATAATGTTGATTATTTGTCAAAATTCTTCTGCTCACAATATCTTCCATACAGGACTCTTTAAAAAATAGATTTTAGTGATTGAAATATAATTGTCAAAAAAATGTAAATATGATATAACAATATTCATTATCCAAGTCAGAACATCGTGAAGTTGGCCATTTTAGAAAACTATTTTTTTTTTAAGTATAAATAAAGAGAACAACCAACTAGTTTTGATCGTCATGTTTTGCCAACCTATCCTTTGTTAATCACAATTAAGATACATATGGTAGTACATAATTATAGAGATTCGTTGTCTCTTGTAAAAGGAGCCAAGATTCCCTTTGTTTTATTAATCCAACTTTGTGATTTGCACTTGCCAGTATTGTTGCTAAATGCCAATTACTTAAGTTTGCCTTCTGGTAATTTGTAAATGTGATTCACAAGCTAGCTAGTTAGCTAGCCTCTACGGTAGGCGAGGTGGCAAAATTTGACTCACCAACCGTATGCACTGTATGAACATTACTAGAGTATTGATAAACTAGTCTTAACTCGTGGGATGTATGGTTAGAAGCTAAAATTCGGAATTAAGATATATGTTTTATAGTAGAACATAGATAAAAAATTATCAATACTTACATTGTTCCTTTGTTTAAATTCGTATGTTCTCAGTGTTATAAACCAAAATAAATAGTGATCTATGTGCTGCTGCTCAGAGTGTACATGCTTACAAAGTTGGGAGTTTGACAAATAAGGAGTTTGGCATTATATTATCTTGCTTATATACCAAAAAGCAAACGCTACTTAATCATTCAATATTTGAGAATGCAGTGAGCTTCCATTAGTTTTTGAGTAACGCCAGTTATAGAAAAAGAAATTATATATCTATATATATTATTACATTTTTCTACCAACCTTGAATTTTTTTATACAGAAGATACAATAATTAAGAAGGAAAGTGAAATGAGAGACCGGCACCACCTCCATAGGCCAAGACTTTATCAAATGAATTAATAGTTTCCTGATAGCTCATTGACAACTGAAATATGTAGTTGTGTAAGTGTCATATCTAATAGTTTATATAAACAGTTTCACTAAACAAAATTACATGTTTGATATTAACCATTAGATATTGCACTTACACAACTACATATTTCAGTTGTCAATGAGCAAGCAGGAAGCTATTAATTCATTTGATAAAGTTCTAATCTATAAAGGTGGTGTTGATAATCTACATAGAGAAAAAGATATTAGTGACGACAATTAAAAATTGTTGAAAGATATTTTGATATTTAAGTCAATGAAGAAACATAGTATAGATTAAGAATATATGAAAAATAGTTTAGAATTTTAGAATGTACTTAATGTTTTTATATAGACATGTGATCAAAGGTAAAAAAATTTAATAGATGAATAAAACTATTTAACTAACGATTGGTATGACTTGTTAATGTGATCAGGAGATATTATAACATGTATAAGATCAGAAAAAGTAATGACTTGAGAAAAGCAATTGTATTGTATAATATTGGGTGCGGATGTTTGTCCAGTGACCCGTGGGAACGATTGTAGGGCCTGATTGCAATTGCAAAAAGCATGGTCGCTTACCGAAACATTACGGAAAAGGCAGACGTCTGGGTGGAAAAGAAGGTTAGCAGATGTTTGGCGTTATTATCATTTAATCAGCACCTTGCTTAATCATGAACATTAATCCATTATTTAAATAATTTCACAGCAGTTTGCTTTAAAAGTTACACATCCGATAAGTATTTTAAGTAAAGATTAGGGTTTAATTAGATTAGTTTTTCTAAATCACGGGCTTTGGTTGCTCGGATTAGTGACTCATAACGAGGGCTCTGTTTATGGAACAACCAGAAGATCGGCGCATTACGACACTTACGGGTTTGTGCACTAAACTCAGTTCTTTGTTTTTCTTATCGTTTGTGTTTCACATTCGCTTTTTAATTATTTACAATTTGAGAGACTTAATATTTTATTGGTTTTAATTTAAGAAAGCAGGCTGTTTCTTAACCTTATTTTAAGCTTTTTATTATATACCACTTCATGATCTGGTTCCATTGATTAATTAATTAATTAATTAATACTGACAAATATTAGATTAATTTCCAAGACAAAAAAAGCCAAATATCAAATATATGTATAGAAATTAGAAAGGAAAACCATATTTTCTCCTTAATAAGATTTTCAAGAATATATGTCTACTTTGTGTTTCTGAATATCGTATACTTAGATTTTCAGAGTTTTCCAGTCTATAGGGATAAGGGATAATTTTCTCAATAAATTTTCATTCAAAAGAGCCACGCTTAATTATTTTTCTGCTAACATTAATTAGGTGGTTTTGGTGGCACTTATCTATGTTACTCTATTAAAATATAACAACACAGCAACCACCAATTAATTCTAACACTAATAATATTGATAATGGAGTTGGAGTGAACTTTTAATTTTAATATTAATAAAGGAAAAATATATTTTACCAACATGTAGCGTGATCTAGTTTCAATTTACGCACATATAATTTAAAGTATAATTAACTTATGATTTGTATTATTAACAGTTTATTTATTTATACTAATTTTTCTTCCAAATCTAATGAATTTTGTCATATATCAATCACTTACTTCTTAATTAATATTAATTTGACCTTGATTGCATCTCTTCATTTCTAATTTCCTCTTTTGTCTAAATATAAAATCTTTAAAAAAATTTACCTTTGATTCTTAAAATTTTGTATTTAGGCAAAAGAAAAAAATGAGAACGATGAATGTACAATCAAGGTTAAATTATGACTAATTAGAAAATAAACATATGACAAAATTCATTAAATTTATATAAACAATTAGTAGACGTGGACAAAGTGTTAATAATGCAAACTAGAAGTTACTTTTTTGCAACACTTTAAACTGCGAGTGGATAAATTAAAATTAGAATCATACTACAAATAAATAAAGTATATTTTTCTTTGTTAAAAAAAAATGTGTTTGAGATTTGGATCTGATGATGTCATTACGGAAAAAAAAATAAGAAAAGGAATCAACAGGAGATTGGCTGCCAATTATGGATTATAAGAATCCATATTACTTCTGAAGCTCTTGTACATGTCAAAGATCAATGGTTAATGATAAGTGATAACTGTGAAAAAGGGGGCCTTATTTTCTCTATGCATGATTATCAAAGCAAGAATTTAGAGTTGATAACTGATCAACTCAGGTTCTTTATCAATGGATTATTAATGTTGTTTCATAGAGGCACAACTAAAACTATTCATCTTATTGTAAAACTTGAAGCTTCTTCAATTCCCACCAAGAAAATACAAAAGCTTGAAGCTTCTGGGAAAGCAGGAATGGTCCAATTATGTTTCACGTGAAGAGTGATACTATGAAATCCTCCTCTGCATGCTAAATCCCAGATTTTCTGAGTACTGATTCATTTTAATTATTCCGCAATGTCATGTTCACAGCCCACAAAGCACGTTTGCAAATATGTCCAAAACTACGACTGGGAGTGTAAACTAACTTTTGAACTATATATAAACTTACTTTTAAAGTTTTAATATGAATTTTTTATGTTTAGATATAGTTTGACAAAATTTCTTTTGATCTTTAAATTTACTTTTTGGTAAAAATATTATTTTATTGCTTTTTTTTTTCTGCAAACATATTTCTGATCAAATTTTCAGCTAAACAAATTTTATAATTGTATCTCTATTTTTACATTTGAATAATCATAAAAATAATTTTTCTGCTAAATTCAAATAAAACATTTCTTTAAAATATAAGTTTACAACAGATTATCTGAACTATCCGAAATCATTGTTAAATCATGCTTATCAAGTTATAATCAGTCTATTCTCACAAAATAAATGTGGAAAAAATGAATTTCAATTTTTTTAATAAAACGTAAAAATAAAAATAAGAGATGACATATGAAAATATTTACAAAACGCAAAAGTTAAAAATGAAGTCCAATGATGTAATTTATTCGCTTACATCATTCACAAATAATTAATAAAACGGTGAGTGACATGATCGTCTTGTTTAATGAGATCGAGAATCATCAAATATTTTATTTGAACCTAAAAAGAAATGAAATGTTTCTTTCTTTCATTGATGGCCTTGAAAACATCATTAAGTTTTTCTTATTTAGCCAGACAGTCATGATATTAGTAGAAAATTATGCAAATGGCAACTCTCTCTGCGTGTTTTTCAACCCTTTTGATTTGCGACGCTGGCAGTAATTATGTTTTTGGGGTTTGCAGAAAAACCCCCATTAAACCCCACCTACTCGACTTCCAAGTTGATGGTGTCATCTTAGTTGCTTTACTTTATTGTTGGTGACTCTAATTTAGGAGTCGGTCCAAGTAACTTTTTACACAGAATTAAACTTCCTAATAAATTAAATTCCTACGTGGACATCTCAAAAAAATGCTAAAAATTATTTGATTAATACTAAAAAAATAAGTTTTTATATAATATTTGATTTAATTATAAATTTCTCTAAAAATCTTATCAAAATGATTAAAATGCATTATAAAAAAATTATGCCTTTTGGCCAAGGTACAAGATAAGTTTATAAAAATATATTATTGTCATTATTTATATTTTTGTAAGAATAATTTTATATTTTTATTTTATTAAAAACATAAGAAGTATAACTTACTAAGAGGGACTAAGTAAACAACTTTTATATTTTATAGAAAGTAGAATTTTCCTTATTTTTTGAATTAGTGACCAACCAAATAATCTAAATATTTTCTACTTTACGAAAAATTATATTTTTTATGGAGCTTTCTGCAAACAAACAACTTCTTAGTATATATTTCTAATTTAGGTTAAATTATTTTCCTAATTCCTATAGTTTCACCTAATTTTTGATTAGGTTTTTATAATTTAAAAATTTTAAATTGAATCACTATATTTATTTTTCATTTCTAGTTAGATACTTTATGTCATTTTCTGATAGATTTTGTTAGCATTTAACATACATAAACAATACTCTTTTCATATGTTTATCGATTTTTAATATAGAGCTCTATACAATTTTTATCTGTAATTTAATGATAAATAACTTAGAAAAAATAAAAACATTTTATCAAATTATTTCTATTTTAAAGGAAAATAATGGATTACTTGTCTTTCACTCCATAAATCACTAATAAATCATTATTTATGCTGAATAATTGGTAATAAAATCTAATAAAAAAAAGACAGTAAGTACTCAATTAGAAATGAAAAATAAATATAAGAATCTAATTTAAAGTTTTTTAACTATAAAAATCTAATTAGAAATTGGATGGAACTGCAAAAAATAATAGTATAATTTAACATCCAATTCACTGGTTCTTCATTGGAAAAGCTTTATCCAACCTTGCCAGACAGGGCAATATATAATATGCGCGGAATTATATTAGGTTCATGTTATTGAAAATGCAATTATATGTATACTTACTTCAGTTTGCCCGAAAAGACTGGCAATCTCTAAGACATATCATTTGCTTGTTTGCATGTATATACACTTTTGTTACGTTTGTTTTCAAAGTAGAAATGAAGTAACGCAATTACAGTGCACCGGGCACTATGGTATTCTGAGTGGCAGGGGCTTTGTCGCAATGCAAATGCCGGTGGGAATAAAGTGCAAATCTGTGGCACCCCTTGTTTCTTTGGCACCACTTATGCTAAGCTTCGTATTAGTATGAGGATCATTCAATGCAAATGCAAAAGCAAAAGGGAAAATGCAAAGTGCTAAATGAAGCTACTTGAAGCTCAAAATGCTGATTATGAGACTCCTATTGCTGAGACAAACTGATTCTTGGTGTTCCTGTATATCTTGTATGAAGGCTTGGCTATTCGGTTTATCTTCAATTGGATCATCTCATCTTTATATTCAGCTTTGGGGACTATGAACATTCTGTGCCATACGATGTATTGTTGGAAAATGAATTACATGGCTGGTAGTAACCAGAGATAATATATTGCCATTTGTTCATCTCATTTTGTTATGCGATGACTGATCCCTCTAATAATTTATAGTCATTCTCCTATTGTATTAGGTTTAACTTGCCATGATAGTCTTGTACTTGGGAGGAAAAAGCTACTCCGCATGACGAGATTGGTAACTTGGTAAATATTTCAGTCCGTGGTACCAACCTTCCCAAAAAAAGTAAAATTGTTATGAGCCAATCTCATTGTATGAGTATTAGCACTCATTTGAGGATTACAAATCGGGTTTGCATCTGTCTCGTTTGTCCAGGAGACTTTCCAACATAATTTTTGCCTGATGAGCAAGTACTGAAGTGCACTTCTCACGGAAATCACCATGCTTAAAGATGGTTCAATAGGTTCCAAAGCACGGCATTGATGCAGAAATCATTTCAAATTTTCCATTTTCCTTGTCTCCGCTAGGATCAACAGCGATCTCAAATTTCAGAGGACTGTTCTTTCCTTGTTGCAGCAACATTTTTAAGAAAATCAACCAGATCTGATAGAAGTTCAAGTTTATTCCATGATGTTGATTTTCCTTCAATTGCAACCTATCATTTGCTTCTAATGAACAGGAACTGGAAAGTACTTCACCGGAAACATTCAGGTTATTAGCAACTCTTGCATCAGAATCTTTATCCTTGCCTTTATGCCTGGGGTCAGAGTTTTGGTTAAGGATTGGTTCTCTATAGCTTGAATAGACTTTTTCAGCCTTGATGTTTCCAAACAAGATCTCTGCAGCCTTGTTCTTTACAAGAAACGGCACATAATCTGATTCATCCCATACATATAGCTGGCAGAAAATACATCAATTAGCAATATTAAACATGTTAATGATTTTATGATTGCATGACAATAACAAAATACATCTGGATTACTGGTAATCTTTTTATTTACTGTTTTCCTGATTGTGAAACATAAAGGGGGGATACAATATATTCCATCATACTAAAGAGAAACATAAAAACACAAAGGAGGCATTGTAACTTACCTATTTGATTGGACAGATCATTTCTTTCATCAACAAAAACAAAAATATTATTTTGCAATGACAACAGGGCGTCTTTCTAGAGATTAGATTAGTGATTACAATTCAATGTAGCACAAAAAAAAAAAAAAAATCCAGCGCCAAAAAAAATAATTTTTTTTTTTTTAGTAAGATCATAATGAGGGAGAATAAAGTATAATGAAGTAGGGGTGTTAAAATTCAGTTACCATGAAGGGCCTATATATGAAGCATACAGCATGAAGGCGGCTTGAGCTTTTACAACAAGAAGGTGGAATAGCATTTTGTTCAAGCCTGCAAAAAGAAAAGCAGTATCAGCAAACATAGTGAGCCACAGCTACAGCAACAATGCTTCAGATATCATAGTCTAATTCATACAGTGAACCGAGGGGTGAACCACATAGCTGGCAGCCAGTGCAAATGAGATCTTCCACTAAGTTATCCCCTCTTTTGTAAACTCTCCTGCTAAGGAAAAGTTTTTCTTTTCCAATATCACCAAGGGCCACTGGTGTAACTTGCAGAAACATTTCACCAATAGATGCATAGACTATAGCCTTGCAGGATGTTGTTAGCTGAGATACTTCAGCGAGTGAAAAGCACTCCTTAGACTTTCTCTCTTCCAGCACTTTCCAGTTTTTTGGTAGATACTCTGTTTGCTGCATGTGCTACATTTAGTAAGTATTCAAATACTTCAAAATCAATGCAGCGTGAGCCAAAGTAAAATTTGTAAGGGAATGAAGTCAACTTATAAAGGAAAGCCATTGATCATTTGTAAGTTAAAACCTAAAATATGGAATGAACAAGGTATCATGATCATGAATTATAAGAATTAAGATCATGCAAGAAAGTTATGACCATTAAGTATTCTGGATGATGGCAAAATTCAAAAACTAGTTAGGAATATGATAATTCAGCATCCTGCAACCAATGTTCACTTTCCTATAAAATAATTCAGTAGCTCTCAACATTTAATTTGCCTCTGCCCTATTGAGCACAAAAGGGAAATTTTCCATATTGAATAAAAAACAGACAAGCACACAGCATCCTTTAAAATTAAGAACAAGACATGATAAGCAGGCAAGAAATATACACAATTAGAATCTTGGAAGAGATCTTATAATAGAGAGAACAATCACAGGGGAAAATACTTGATTGGAGTGCAACTTTATGTTACGTAAGGAAGATCCAGACTGCTGCACCCAGTTTACGACCTTCCTAAGCTTGTCTTTTGTTGTTGTCCCAACACGACAGCCCGATATGAGTTCCTCTACACCTGCATTTGACAACATTTTGTTATTTATAAATTTAGAACTCAAAACCTGTGGTGCAGTACATAAAGTTTAAACAAAGCAATGACAATTGAGAAACAAAATAACACACCCTTTGAGATAAGTGATTCATAGGATTGGATTAAACAAAGTAATGATGACCACTGAACAGTTCTGGCCTCCACAACATTTCCAAACTTTGCAATTTTCACATCTGCCATATGCCACACAAAATTAAAACAGAAATCTAAAACCAGATGAGTTTTTCTTCCTTTTTTACCTTTTCATTCTTCTCCAATTTCATTCAATTACTCCGTAAACTGATATGATATGCCATTAACACAATGAAAAAAAAAATGGATTAAGACTATAAAAGAGAGTACGCCAACATATCAGAAAAAGTAACTCTTACTTTGTAAGAATACGACATTCCCAGCTGAGACCATGGATCCCATGTGCTTCTGCCAAAGAGCCACTATAAAATACGACCTCGTATCATCGCCAACCTGGATGTTTGTCCTAATCAGCTCTCCACCTTTTGAGGACTTGTACTGAAAATTATGAACTAATCTTAGATAGCTGTAAAACAGACATGAATAGCTTGATCACAGAATGAAGTTAGTAGAGAACTATGAAGAACCTGAACCGGAATGCAGCGATGAACGAAAACAAGAAGCTGAACGAAATCGCCGACGTGAGAAGATGCTTTGGAGAGGTCTATTAGAGGGCCGTACCATCCTAACGCTGAACCCATTTTCATGAACCTCAGTGGGTGTGTTCGGTGGCGGACGGCATTTTAACAGATATTCCACAGTGGTAAAGATATATTTTACGCTTAAATACTTGCGAATTACTTTTTGTATCCCGATTTCAATCTTTTATTATATGGTTTTCAACTTGAAAAAAAAATCTAACTGGAAATATAAGAAAATAGGAAAATGGAGAGAAAATTGCTTTTCGCTTAATTACCAGCAGAGACACCAATCCTGTAAATTGTATTGATTTGTTATAATCGCTTCTGCTTAATCGTTATTTTTTTTTCCTCTTTAATCATATGTTCACTCCCTTAGATTGAATTAATATATATATATATATATATATATTTGCCATTAAGTTGGATCAATATGGATAATCACTATTTATATTTTAGCACATCATAATATTATAAAATTAAATATTCTTTTATTTCAGCTTCTTTTTTTTTTTTTGCTAGTCCTTTACTTTATATCAACAAAGCTTAATCCTTTCTATATTTATAAAATTATTGATAATCCGTAACTATATACGCTTCTTCATTAGAAGTGGGAAACTTGGGAGTGGAAGTAGCGGTTGAAAATGAATTTGAACTAAAAGAACAACAAAAGATGATATTATCTCATTTCATTGAGATATTGATGGAAACCAAACATACAAGTAAGCATCAAATACCAAATTACAAATACAAGAGGGAGCCACCCAAAATCAAAAAATTTATTGGGTTGCAGTCAAACCAAAATACTAAGTGCCAATTTTGTCTCTAATCTCTATTAGAGAACTAAATAAGAGCAGAATGTAAACTAAGCAGATGGAACAGGCCCACAAAAACAAGGGCCTATTCCAGCAAGCAGCAGAAGCTACAACAGAACTCCCACATTTATCTACACCTTCCCTCAAATTATCAGAATCCGTAGTCTTAAGGGTATTAGCAAATTTGGACCGTAAAATCATCCCACCTATGTCTGTGGAACCATACACTACTTATCTACAGATGGAGTCTTAATTCACCCCATACAAGGCTCTGTCAAACTTCATCTCATAAAAAATCCCATTGGATTGCATATAGGATCTGCCACTTCAAAGCACCAACTTATCTAAAATATGAGCTCATGTATAGCCTCACCCCAATATCAAGGGGTCCGTCATCACCACCAACAGCATGAAGTGCTACTGGGATTGTTGAAAGCAGTCGCACAGTGAGGGGGAAAACTGCAGGCTCAATTTCAGCCTCTAAATTTTCAGACCCAGAACCGGGCTCCCTGTCCAAGGCAGCCATACCATCTCCCACATTTGCTGCATTACCGCCGGAACCATCGTCCTTTGCAATTTTCAGGTCATATGGACATGAGAGTGACACAACTTCTTCAAATGCCCTCCATTTACCAGGACTGCCTTTCCTACACAAACGCTTACTATTTGTACACATGCTAAGCACCAAAGTGGATGTCGCGTCAAGCCACTCCACAGTTAAGCCTTCAACTTCATCATAATATAAGCGCCGCTCAATCTGTATACAGAAAGGCACAAGAGAATAAAAAGCCAGAAGAATGACATGATGTGTATGCAACAGCAGAATTACAAAAACTGCGTCTTCAGAACATATCAATGAATTGAGAGATTTAATATATGCAAGCTCTATATTCGGGTCTAATGGCAATCCTTAAGATTAAATGTTCTAGATATTTAATAAATTCTGATTTGGTACGTCAAATTCAAATGCCGGTTCAAAATTTAAGTGCTGCTACAGATGGTTTTACAATAATATTTATTTCAGAAATAAAAAAAATGTTGGATATCGTATTTGCTATCACAATACATAAAGCAGGCTCATAATCTTTTCACTCTTGAATATTAATATAATAAGTTTCTACTATTATATGTTACCATTAACAATATTGACACTCAACGTCAGTGTGACACCACCACTACTCTGTACAGCCTAGAAATGCATATGGTTAAAGGTCACTTACAGCAAGCTTTTGAATATAAATTGACATGAATCTTGAGCCTAGTCCCATTATCCTTGCTTCTGACAATAACACCTGCAGAACAGGATATGAACTTACCTTCAAATGTAATTGGATCGTTTCTAAAGCATGAAAAGAAGCAACTCGAAAATTAAAAACTTTTGGCAGTAATCAAATATACCCGGACAAAACAGGTATAATGCAGGAAGCATTCAGTGATGAGTTCTTGTCACACCCACATCAAGTATCAGCTTCCGAGTATAATACTAATAATCAAATATTCTGGAAGTGAGAATAAAAACAGCAAATCAAGGAATGATTCAAAAAAAGTACCTCCTTCTTCTTCAAAAGAACCCACATGTAAAGTTTATCACAAGCATCCTTAACGTTTCTACTAGCTAGCTTCCTCTCATTGCAATAAGCAGCAACATCTGAAAGTAATTCAGTGCATGGAACTTTATACTTCAAAGCTGCAGCTGATAATGCTTCCCTGCCTTTCAAGGATTCCACGGCATATTTATCGAAGTTCACACCTGTGAAGCATCTCTTTAACGCTTCATCGCCTTTGCTAACCTGCAAATTCTTTCCATCTTTCAGATACAATTCCTCAGCCTCTACCACAGCAAGTAGTGTCCGATGCACAATGATATCAGGATACCGGCGTAAAGGTGATGTAAAATGAGTATAAAAGGGAACAGCTAATGCATAATGTCCCCACCCATTTTCATTGCCCTTCAAATCTCCACTACAGAAGTAAGATGCCAACTGCATTGGCCTTGTAGCATAGGAAATCAGAATATCATACAGCAAAGAGTCACCTTTGAGCTTTTCCTTGATCTTTTCTAGTGACTGATGGAACCGACCAGAGGATGACATGTCCAATTCTAGACCATGTTTTAGACAAAATATCTCAAACTCTTTCAGCTTCCTCATATTAGGTTCTGGATGTCTCCGCAATAATGCAGCATCAGGATAAGCTCTACATATGACTTCCGCAGCTGTTCTATTTGCCAAAAGCATAAACTCCTCAATGAGAAAATTTGATTCTTTCTGTTCACAAAACCTACTATCATATGGGATTCCAAATTCATCAAACACAAATACAACTTTGGAGTTTTCAAGCCTTAGAGCCCCATCATTAAACCTCTTATCTTTCAACATTTCTGAAATTTCTAAGAGACTCTTCACAGATGTTATAACATCAAGCCATCCAAAACGGCCATACACCTTAGGATAGTAATCACCTAAGACATTTGAACTTTCAACATCAAGAACCCCATCGATAATGTCCTGAGCATGCTCATATGAAAGCTTACAGCAGGACTGTATCACAGTGCGACCAATCCAGCGGTCCACAACATCCCCAGCAATATTTATGTCTAGGATTATAGAAACTGCAAACCGATCCACTCCAGGGTTAAGTGAACCTAAATCCTCTGACAACAATGGCTGTAACATTGATAATTTCCTTTGCAACATATAAACACTTGTTGACCTAGACTTAGCCTCATTATCTAAGGCTATGTCAGGTAAAACAAAGTATGATACATCGGCAATGTGGACACCTACTCTAAAATTTCCATTAGATAACTTCTCAACTGACAGTGCATCATCCAAATCAGTGGCGGTTGAAGGATCAATAGTAAATATGCACAAATTTCTAAGATCCCTTCTATTTTGAAGTTCATTCAAAGGCACCTCCCAAGGAACACGTGGGAGACAGGACAGAGCTTCAGGTGAAAAATCAGACAAGCAGATAGCATTCTCAAATAAAATTGCATCTAAATGTGACTGAATTTGACCACCCTGTCCAAAAACATGCAAGAAGTGAGCTTGTGGGAACGGATTTTCTTCAACCCAATCATCAATTTGTGCTGCTACAAGATCCATTTCAATCGTCAGATCAGCATTTTGTAGCCTTTTCTTCATGTTGTCAGGCAAGTCTCTGACAAGAAGCATCATTTTTGGAAACCTTGGATCAGTTGGTGTCAGCTGGATGTACTCACGCTCAGATACTAAATTTCTGTTTTTTTTGGCTCCTTTCCTGTTCAAGTCCCTATAAGAGACCCACTGCTTAACATTAAGATGACCAACAACAGCCTCTCGACGAGGTGACTTCTCAATAACAGCAACCACTCTGCCAGTTGGTCTTTTGGAAGGAAAAGAATTAACCATGGAACACATCTTTTCCACTGCACTAATAACTTCACTCTGTCCACTACAAGAGCTGATATTTAAGGAAACTGAAGCAGCGCATATCTGTCCTTCATGACCATCATAACTAGTCTGTCCTTCATGACCATCATAACTAGCTGATCCATCTTCACGACCATCATGACCATCAATGTCCATCTTGTTTCGACCTGGGCACATCCTGTGATTGGAAGATTCATAATCAATGTCTTCCTTCCCTTTTCCTTTACAAATATTACCAGCCATACCGTCATCTTCCATAAGTAGGTTACAATCTTCCAGCAATGCAGCATCTTTACATGTCCCATTTGATCCTTTCATTTTTGTCCACAATGACAAAGGATCAATTTTAACTGCAACAATGTCCCCTTCCACCTGCAGAGAGGAAATCATTAGACCCATCATCCAGCAAAATCAAATGATATAAACAGCACAACCATATAAAAATAAGATGTAAACAAACAAAACCAGGCATTTGCTAAGGTCAATAACATCTACATTCATAATTCAATATAAAAATAAAAATCATAAAGAAACAATATGCATCTGGGCAACCATTGAAATGAAAACTACACACACACAAAGATGTAAACAAACAAAACCAGGCATTTCCTAAGGGCAATAAAATCTACATTCATAATTCAATATAGATATAAAAATCATAAAGAAACAATATGCACCTGTGCAATGCCCCTGATAGAGGCCCTAAGAGGGATCTATGTTCACATACAAAAAGATTGAATCATGATCTGAGTCATGAATAGCTGATATGATTGATTGTATAGGAATAAGAAACATTCTTTCCATTTAAAATCAACAAAATATAAAGTTGACACCGATAATAAGGTTCCAGTCTTACAGCTCTATTTTGGGCAGCAGTCCCACTAATGAGAACATCTGTTGGCACTCCATCAATTTTGCAGTAGCCCTGCATCAACAGGAAAGAATATAATCATCAAATTAACAATTTTAGACACACTAAGAAACAAGGAATTAACAATTAAGTGAACTGCTCCCTCTCCCCAAAATAAAAAAGAAACAAAAAGAGACCAGAGATGAGATAGAAATAGAATATTTGAAACCTCAAGTCTATTGTGAGCATTGACACAAAATAGAGCTCTAAACACATCACCATTCTGCAAAAGAAACAAAAGTAACCATAAGTTAGCCAGTAATAATGATAGCAACTTAATATAGTAAGTAACAAAGAACAGCATACTACTATACCAACCTCTAACGCCTTCTCGACAGTGTCCATAGACCAGTGTGCACTGAAAAAATTTCTCTGTGCACAATCCCCAACCTGATCGGAAGTAAAGGTATCTTTGTTTGTGTTGGTCCCTGGTGACCCTCTGGAAGTAGTAGGTTCAGAAGATAACTTTGAAGGCGTTCCACCATCTTGCACATGCAAATTTTGCAAATCTATTAGGTCCACTTGCTTATTGATATGCAACGGTGGAATTGAAATGAAAGCCACATTTAAGGCTTTGGTCAATCCCCGCTCATCAGGAGAACAAACGTTAATCCCTTGCTGCTTCCCCTGGTTAGGCATTCTGCTGCTTCCCAAACGCTCTGACGAAACCCCATGTATCTCATTTACCAAATTGCAAGATGCTAGCAACATGACCGGAAAAAAATTGTTAAGGGCAGAGAAATTAACAGATAGATTGCCAGCATAGTTGATATGGCACGGTTTCTAAGGATAATTATATAAATAAAATTTATTCAAATGCCTCGTAAATCCATAATTAAAAGAACACAACCTATCCCAGTTGCATGCAAACTGAACCACAATTATACATTTTGCATTGCCTGCATAATCGATGGATCCTATAAACGGAAATCGCAACAACGAATTTGGAATTAAACTAAACTACTGAAGAAACGTAACATTCAGATTTCAGAACAACATGCAACCGAACCAGTGAAGTATCAAAGGGTCAGTTTACCTCCACAAAGAGTAACTCAGCTCAGAGGCCTTTCAAACCCGATTGCTGATTCACTTCCCACAAGTTAACCAACTAACTTAACTATACATAGAACACAACAGATATTCTATTTATAGCTAACTAAACAAAAAATGAAATGAGAGACTGAAGCGGAAGAAATAAACAAAAGGGTACCTGAAGAGGAAGAATTCTGTTTAGAACGACGATTGGATCGGCGTTTCTTCTTCTTCTCCTTTTCCCCGTCATCAGCCCTCTCAACCACCGATCCTTCGACGGCAGCCTTCATAATCGTCCCAAAACTTTTAATTTAAAAATAAAAAAAGGAATAAAATGCCAGAAAAAAAAAAAGTTCAAACAAATGGTATATGGAACAGGAGAAAAATATGGAAATGGAAAACGCTAGATCACGAAGAAAAAACTAGGTGACTAAAAATCCGGTTGTCTTCCGATATACTGAAAAAATAAGATACGGAAGAACCAAAGAACAAAAACAGAAGCTTCGGAGAGTATGGTCTGTTTTATTATCAAGTAATGTATTAAGGAAGGAAGAAAGAGACATTAAAAAGCGGAAAACGACTAAATGATTGGTCGGCGGGGACATTCAGCGCCGACTCTGTCCCATCTCTTTTCTTAAATTTCATATTCATGGATCTCGCACCACGTGGCTCTCTGTTTGAAGCGGAGTGTTCGGTGAATCACGGACGGACGTGATTGTTTCATATCTTTTCTCCGATTGATCTTGTTTTCCTTGTTAGAAAAAAAATGCAGAATGAATGGACAAGGTGGAATTTTAGCAAACCGAAAGAGGACGACTTTTTTAACAAGAAAAAAAAAAACTCTTAAAATAGTATTGGATGATTCTAAATATCTATTAATTACTTTTCTAAATTAATAATTTATGAACGTGAAACTGAACATTCAAATATGAATATCTTATTCATTTGTAGGATTTACTTGTTCAGTGGTCACTCACATGCATGTAATCAAGTTGGATCAATCATTATTGCTCAGTCCTTTTGAAAACTCCGTCTACAGTTTTTTCTGAGAAGCGAGCAAAATAAAATTAACTTGCAGTTGCAGATAAAACAGGTTTTGAAAGAATATCTCGATTCTGTGATCCAAAATGCATGTATATAATGTTGTTGCGATCATGTGCGCAATCCAGATTACCAATTGAAACTTCATCTCTGCCTTTTCTCATGATTCATTTCTTTGTCATATGGGAGGTTGAGTAAGCTGTGAGGCAATGTAATATGATTTTTTTTAGTTGTTTAAGTTTCTTAGTATCCTACATGGTGAAAAGAATCATTGGCTTTTTTTTTTTTTTTTCGAGATCTGAACGCCATTCTCATGTCATATTCTATCATTTATTTTATTCTCAGGAATAAAATTTAAGTTTTATACTGAAATTTACACTCTCTGCTAAAATATATGATGCTTGCCCATCTAATGTGAATTAAATTTAAAATTAAAGATGATAAAATAGATGGATATTCATAAATTTATCCATCTTTGAGTCAATTCAAATTCATACATAATGTTTAATGGGTCAAATTGATGGATAAGATATTATTAAAGAGCCATTTATAAATACCTAATAATTCATCCAATTTAATTTTTATTTAAAACTTCAACTAGATATTTTTTAAATAAATAGTATTATATTAAATTAAATAAAATTAAAATTAAAAATTTCAAAATCTTAACATAATCTACATGCACCTAACAATTATGACTCATATCCATATATCCTTTCATATCCATCATTGATATAATTAATCTATATTAACTTTTGGATAATTGTGAATTGAATCATTATTAATATTATTATATAAGGGTCATATTGGGTCAATCCATTGATAATTATTTATTCATATATACTTATATTTAATATTTTAATAGGATAAAAAATATAGTATGTTTAGCATTTTTTGCAGGATAAAAAAAAAGATATATTTAACATTTTAAACTTTGTAAAGATACTTATAGTTAAGCATTTTTCTAAGAGTCAATTAATATTTGTTTATATAATATATTCAATTTTAGTTTTTTCTATTTAAATATTAGTGATCCATTGATTGTTTTAGTAAATTTTCAAGTTTTTTTTTTTAAAGAAATGATAATTTCAGATAAGGTATACTTTCTTTTATTCTAGATATTTTAAATTTTAAAAAAAATACCAATTTCATATCATATTTATTTGATTCTCATTTTTAAACATGTTGTATATGTAATATATAGAAAAATTTTGAGGTAAAAAAGGGAAAATATGACAATATAAAATATTTTATTCTTAGTTTATTAGTTATTTCTTCAATTTTGTATAGCAAATAGACTATTTTTAAATTATAATTTAAAATTTTGATAGTAAAAAATTATTTTTTAATGATGGAGTTAAAATATAATTTAAAATTTAATACTAAAAATTATTTTATAACAATGGAGTTAAAGCATAATTTATAATTTTAATAGTAAAAAATTATTTTTAATAGTGATAGTAAAATGTAATTATAATAGTAAGAAAAAATAATAAAAATAAAAATGATAGAATAAAATAATATAAAAACATTCATTAGGAAATAGATAAATTGATAAATTAGGTCAAACCCTTCATATATGGATTATTAGTCAATTTATGACTCATATAAAATTTTAATTAAGCCATAAATGAATTATTGTCAAACTATTCATTAGTGATTCAATCCAAATCCATCTAAACTGTCCATGTATCACCCCTACTTAAAACTTATTCTTATAAATAGAAAGATATTGATGAATGAAAAATTAAGATCAAATTGTACGTCTACATGTGACAACAGAAAGTTATTAGCAACATTTAATAGTTGAAAGCGACTATACAATTAGCCAACTTAGAGAGATCATTCTGTCCCTTATAAGTCTATGCAAGCTCAAGTAACTTAGAATTTGAGTTAAATTAAAAAAAGTTTATTTTAAAAGAAAGAGGATAATTTTTAAAGAAAAAAGATAGAGTTTGAAAGAAAGAAGATTACGTGATTAGTTTATGTTAGACTTGAAATCCTAATAAGATTTGGTTATTGTTTCCGTTTACTATATATATAAGTATGATAAGAGTCTTACAAGCAGAAAAACTTGGCGTTTTTGTGTAGTTGAATGAGAAAGAAATAAAATTATGGTGAATGAATTGTTTAACAAAAAATAAGGTGTAATTGGGATTTGGATTTGTGAAAAAGAGTTAGAGTTTGTAATTTTTTACAATTTAATAATGAAGTTTTTGTTGATTTTCCAATGGTTTTCCCCCTTTGAGTTTAAAGGTTTTTCACAAAAAATAGTGTATTTATTTTCCTTGTTATTTTTATTTGTTTCTTTAATTCTCTACAAATTTTAAAAGTGGGATATTTTTCCCAACAAATGGTATCAAGAGCTTGGTTTGACCTTGCTTAGAGTTATGATTTGAGATGACGAAAATTTAAGGTGTTGTAAGCAATAGGTTTGAGGTGGAACTATTTGATGGGAAAAACAATTTTAGCTTGTGATAGAGTACAGTGAAAGATATTTTAGTGTAGCAAAGATTAATTAGAGTGCTAAATAGGAAGAAGAAGAAGCTTGAGATTATGACAAATGAAGCTTAGGAAGAGGTCGAGATGAAAGCAGTCAGTACTATTTGGCTAAGTTTGTTACTTGAGGTAAAAATATAATGTTTTAAATGAAACTTGTGCTATTGATCAATAGAAGAAACTAGAAAAACTATATATGTCAAAATCTCTCACAAACCAATTGTATTTAAAGAAAGAATTATACCAAATGATTAGGGATGAAGGCATTGATATGAGAAATCATCTAAATTATTTTAACAAGTTGCTATCTTAGTTGATAGGTATAGAAATTGAAGATGAAGATAAAGCTTTATTGTTACTGTCATCTTTTCCACACTCCTATCATAGTTTGGTGACTGGATTGTTGATTGGAAAATATACACTTAAAATGGAAGATGCATTTTCTATTGTATTAGCTAATGAAAAGTAGAGAAAGCCTATTATTGGATATGAGGCAACTGTTTGTATAGCTAGTGATGGTCATGGTTGAAGTGCACATCGTAGCGATAGCCTAGATAGAAGAAGGATTTATAGGTCTAGTTCAAGGCCAAGGAGAGATTATAATGAGTATGAGTATTTTTATTATTATAAAAAGATGCACCTTAAATGGATGTGTGAAAAGATGAATGATGATTTAGAAGAATTTAAGAGAATCAAAGAGAAGAAGGAAAACGATGCTAATACTATTAGTATTATAGTAGTGCAAAATGATTTCTGTAATGAAGATTATGTGATTTTAATGACTGATGAATGTAAGAATGATTTCAATGGTTGCTAGTTGTTTGATTTTGCATGCTTCGATTATGTTTTTGCAAACAAGAAGATGTTTAATACTTATAATGATTGTCAAGTTGGGATTATGAAGATGGCAAATAATGATACTGTGAATGTAAATGATATTGGTAGTGTGAAACTTAAATTGCACAATTGTAGTATAAAGACTTTGAAAGATGTGAAGTATGCATTGACATTGAAAAAAAATTCAATTTCTTTGGATATATTAGATATTTTAGGATATGTATATTTTGTTAGAAGTGAAGTCATAAAAATTATTTAATATATTGGATTCTTTGAGATGTGGATATTCTATTAAAAATGAAGTCATAAAAATTATTAAAGGTAATTTGATTATTATGAAAGATAAAAAAATTAATGAGAATTTGTACAAGTTAGTGGGAAATACAATTATAAGAAATGTAAATTGTGAAACATATAAGGAAGTGAAGAAAGTGAAGCATGCAATACTCCCTACAAAGAATGTGACCTCTGCTAAGGTTTTAACAAAATTGATTTCTACTAGCTTTCTTAAGTAAAGAGTTGTAGTTTGTATTGAAGAATCAATTGAATTTGGAAAAGATATAATTTAAGTTGTTAACAATGGAATCTAGCTAACCAAGAAAGTGCAGAAATCGGATCCAACCAACCAAAAGGTTCGATGAACCCCCAAACTGCAATTCGGCTGTGTATGAAAGAAAGAAAGATGGGGTGTAGGAAGAGAAATAACAGGGAGAGGACACTGGGAGTTTTTAATGTGGTTTGGCTAAAGTCGATTGTTGACCTCTACGTCTACAATAATATATTTCTATTATAGGCGAAAAACGGCCTCAGAAGAATGCGACAGATCCAAACCCTCCAGAGGCCAGATCATCTAACTCGCTAAGAGCACCCAGCGAACTTTACCTCACTGGCTACCAGACAGTGAGATAGCAAGGTGATCACAAGACCAGCTTATCAGGCAGTTGACTATCCTGCTCGAGCTTGCTACCCCACTACAGTGCATCGAGCTCGCTACAGCGACCCCCTATAGCGACCCTGAGTAGGGAACCGTAGCTCTAGATGACGAACACCCCATATGGTAAGACCTCACCAAGCGGAAGACGCTCACAAACGCAAGTCCACAGCTAACAAGAGGGGCCTATCCCGTAGCTTATACCCTATAACAGTCGAATTGTAGCCTTTTATTGTCTTTTTCATTTATTTCTTGATGTAACACAACTGTAACTTGTAATTAATGCATGTAACTCATCCTTCCTCTATAAATAGGAATGCATTGTTAGAAGAGGGAGAAAAGGAGGCCGTCATTTTTATAAGCCAACACTCTGTAAAAATGATTCTAAATATCAATAAAATCTCCACCGTGGACATAGGGTCCGGTGCCGTCTGGATTTAGCTGAACCATATTAAAAACACCATGCCACACTTCTTCTTCCCTCCTTTTCACCCTTTCACACTTCGAAAGTAGCTTAGGATCCCAGAACTCATCTTCCCGTTGGCTGGATTTTAGGACCATCCGTACAAACCAAATTCCAACATCAACATTTTGGCGCCGTCTGTAGGGATCCATCTGCTCTTTGAAGTCTCCATTATAGCTCAACAATGGCGAGAGGAAGAACTACTCGAAGCTCAGCCACTCCAATCGTCCAGCCGACGAACACTCCCATCGCGGGGGCTCACCAACAGTCTATTGCTGCTCCTGAAATTCTAGAGGCACAAACGCCCGGCTAACCCCACCCGACGCTCAAAAGCACTGTAAAAGAGCTAGTTGAAACTGTCAAAGTGTCGGTGCAGGCCTAAGTTCAGAGGAAGCAAAGACAAGAAGAAATCATGGCACAGCTCCAACAACTTTATAAAGAGGCTCAGAAGGAAACTCACGAAGACCGTGACAGTCAGCAACTGGGGGGCTCGCAACGAGTAGGAAGCTCCACCCCTCAATCTGAGACACAGCACCGGACAATGGAAGAAATCCTCCGCAGGCTTGAGCGGCTAGAAGAGTATCCACAACCTTAAAGCCACCAGCCTTGCCACGAGGAAAGCTCTCCATTTTCTGTGGAGATCGAGATGCGACCTCTCCCACAATAGTTTAAAGTGCCCATGATCCTACTATACGACAGGAATAATGACCCGAGCGACCACCTGGACATATTCAATACCCAGATGGACCTCTAGACAGCTAACCCACTAGTAAAGTGTCGCGTTTTCCCTGCCACATTAGGGGGAACATCTCAGGTATGGTTCAGGCGCCTCCTGACTCGTAGCATCAATGGTTGGCAAGAGTGTCAAAAGAAGTTCGTCGATCAATATCGGCCATTAAAGAGACAGCTTACACCCCTTGCCATCTCGCGATGATCTTCCAATGCAAAGATGAGTTGCTCAAGGACTACGTAGCTCGATTCGGGCACGAAGCCAACTTAGTAGAAGACCCTTCCGAGGAAGGTATCTTGACAGTGATCTCAGTGGGACTTCATAAAGATGGAAAACTATACAGAAGCCTCTACAAGTGTCACGACCTAATCATAGGAACGTGACTGGCGTAGAAGGTCACCTTTAGGAATCCTTTTCCTTCAGGAAACCCCCTACAAGCCTTACCATGTAACATGACATAACATCAATGCACAAAAACTTCTTTAATCAATCAATATAAATTTATTATTTCTACCAAAAATTCGATAAAGTTTCCTCTGTTTTTCAGACATCTGGCCACATGGCCTATACAGAAAACATCACGGGCTACATGCCTAATCAACCTATATAAACATATAACATATGCATAGTGACCCAAGCTATACAATCACATCCTACTGAGCATCCAAACAACATGTACAACATATGCAAACCTATCCAACTGCCATATCACATCACCATTTATTATACTTGTCAGTCTCCGTGGAAGGGTCCATTAGACGGGAAAATAGAGAGGCTTTCGAATCTGAAAAATATGGAAATGAGAGGAGTGAGTCTCAATGAAACTCAGTGAATAAACAATTCCAAGGTCACCTAGAATCGCATATGAAAATCATATTTTTAAATATAAATATAAGTATAAATATAATCAAGTACGTGTGCTTACCCATTTTGTAGTCATAATATCAATACACCATAAAAATCATAATACCGTAGGAAAGTTATATAATAAAAATCATGATGTTCAACATTATGAAAATAAACCAGAGAGGGAAATCAATAA
>JANHAO010002048.1:0-30226 GCA_026873985.1 Saraca asoca | reverse complement strand
ATAAAAAATTTAATTTTTATTATGATCACATATTTCATGCAATCATCGTTAGACCCGTGCATAGCACGGGCTCACCGCTAGTATATATATATATATATATTAGTGATTCGTGATGATATGTGTTCCTTTCTTTATCTTATCTAATCAATTTGAGTTACTTGCATATTAATATAATTGAATGATCCATGATTATAATTTAGTGATGAAATCAAATTAAAAGTTAGTGATTATCAATGGAGTAATTAATATTCACATCGGTCATAACCAGTGTTTTAGGTTGTGACTGTAATAGTGTTGATTGAACAAAAAAGAGTAGGCAAATTCAGAAGAAGGAAAGAGTGAAGATCGGGGTAGACCAAGAGATAAGTAAATCATCGGCTTATTCGGCGAAACTTGGTGGAAAACTAAAAGACTCAAGCAAAATAGTAGTATCAAGGCTAGGAGTCAACACAATAGGCATGGTCGAAATGTAGAAAAGAAAGAAGAAGTGGAAAACTAGAAGAATTTTAAAAATGCAGAACTTACTTACAAAAAAGCCTTGAAAGATGGCCTGAAGCACCGAAAAGTCTTCAAAAAAGCTTAGAGCAGCAATGGCACAAGGAAAGTCTAAAACTGCAAAGATGAAACATGAAAAATGTTTCTTGAAGAAATCATACCTGTATTTATAGAGCAAAGGAAGAAATGTAATGATTGAAAGAGGCCAATATGAATGACCCAGATGACAACCCTTGTCATGATGTGACTTTAGCAGGTCTCGGGGCGCCTCATCAAGGTAATGCAATCATGAATGCTTGGGATGGATAGAAGATAGTTGGCCAAGAAGGTAGAGGGTCCTCAAATCGATCATTTAACATAGTCACTAGAGGGAAGCAAGGCAAATGGCACATCCCAAAATGACCTTTGGCCAATGAACAGTCGACATCAAACAAGCAGCCCAAGTCATGGCAAATAACAAAGGCCACTAAATGAAGTCAAAAGGCCAAGCCCTATGTCAAATGACCAAAGCACTTGGTCAATCAACTAAGGGCATAGACTTGATTGATTAGACAAGAACCAAGGCAAATCAACCCTTTAACCGTCACACAACAATTGGTTTGATCCAAGACATGTACAAACGTGACAGCATCATGAATCATTAAGCGAGAATTTTGCTCACAACATTAGTACATCAGAGACACGTTACTATTCATCATTCCCTTAGGAGCATGACAATTAGTATGTTCATCGCCTAAATAAACATCTAAGTATTTTCTCTTCAAATCATTTATTTTATTGTTATTGAAATTCTACTTGAGAACTAACTTGAACGTCGAAATACATTTGACGGACCACTTCTATCGCGTACAGCTATCTTTGTTACTTATGCAAATCATCGATTCACCCATCTCCATCCTCCCGGCCCTTCCTAGAAGAAGGGTTTGAATTGCAGTCAAAGGCTAGCCTTACAACTCTATGCCTCTTGCATCACTAAAAAGATTGTTTTCGACCTTTTTCAAATTATATTGATATGATAATTCATTAATGTCTGCTAGATCTGACTCTATAGCTGCTTGGATTGATGCTAGACCTAGAAGTAACAATACAAAAACAGATTGATTTCAGTTTTGTTCGTTGGTGAGACTTGGTACCATAGTTTGTTGAAGAGATAGGTAGTGAAAAATCGAAAGTCCAGAGATTTTATACATCAGTCCTCGAACATGCAGTAATATACAAGTTCATTCTACATGTAGGAATTTGTGACAACGAATGACGGACTTTTGTTGAAAGATTACAATGCGGTTAGGTCTCTAACTGCAAAAAACATAAACCTAATAATTAATACAAGAATGATTATCTATAAAGAATCTTCCATTTAAGAGCGTCAATCTCTCAGAAGTTGTAAGCAGTTTTCTTGAAAAACTATTATTATGGAATTTTCATGACATCATGAACTGATTCGATCATCCACGATTCCCTAGGATTTTTCGGTGTGTTACTTTATCTTACACATGACATTAGTTTCCTGTTATAGTTGATTACTTGCCACTTGGTTCCAACTGTTTTTATTTTGGAGTGGCAATGTCAATGTAGAATATATGCAGTCTGTAAATTTCTTTTGGCATGTTATCTTCAATTAACATTCCACTTGTTGAGGTCAAGATACCATTGGATGCTTTACTATGCATGCATTACAACATATCATAACAAGAACCACAGGGCTTCGCCTACTTATAGACGATGTAACCAACAAACTATTGTTTGGTTAACCTTAAATATATGCTTTATTATGATAGAAAAGGGAATTTATAGCAACAGGACCCCATAAAACTGTTTGAACTTACTATTCGATGTAAGGGAAAAGCCAATAAATAATTAGAGTATTTCGATCTTGAAACCAGTTTTGAGAGATAAGAATGAATTCTCAGACTTGTTGTACATATGTGTAATAATTAGCCAAAAAATATTTTTAATAAGAAAAATGATAATTGTACATCGATGTAAACTATTATTCAATATATATGAGAAAAAAAAATCTAAACAGATACGTTTATCGAATAAATAATACTAGTTTAGATTAGACCAACACATGTGCTTCAATTAAGTGAGAATTTATATTTATAAGATAAAAATAAGCATATTTAACATTATTCTTCTAATGAATTTGTGTTTTCACATTTCTTCCAGCCCTGTACATTTCTATGTTACATGCAAACACCTTAACTGACTTATTCAATCGTGGCCATATTATGTTGGTTTAGAATGCACCTTGTTACTCAATAGTCAAATTAAGATTTAGACCCCATTAAAGTGGAATAAGAGACATTCAACTTCGGAGACCTGAAATGTAGATCCTTGTGCACCAGCTATTTTAGAAATAAATTAAAAAAAATTGACCTTCTATATTACCCAAATTTTTTAAAAAAAAATTGACCTTTTTTATAACAAAACTGCTAAGTTTTATGAAGAGGAAAAAAATCTTATCTTGAATTCATTTTACAGAGATCTTTTGAAATCAAAGTCTATGTTTTTTATAAAATGAAATTTAGCGGCACTGAATCTCTAGCTCTTATTTTGAGAAGGAAAGAGCACAAATGAAACAATTTTTAAAAAGGTATTGGTAAAAAAAATTAAAATTTAAGTAATATAAATTGAAAATTTCATTTGTTACGTAAGAATTTATAAAGTCATGTCAGAATCTAGATTTCCACATATAACTTCATTATTGTGAGCTTTGACAATTTTCATGCATCATTCGTTGACTAATTTGTTAATTTACTCAAATATTTGTACAGAAATATTTAGAAGAACTATTGCTGCTTTGAGGGAAGAGAGGAAGAGGAGAAAACATAACTGCATACAAGACTTCGTCAAAAAAAGTATCATTCTTTTTTTTTTTTTTTTTACCTTTTATCTACTTATTATGCTGCAAAATTCATATTAAATTGTAATATTTTATAAAATATAAATATATAATTTCTTTTAAATAAAAGTTACAGGTTTTCACAAAAGCTAGCAAGAAATAAAATGTGCTCGAAAATATTCCCCCAACTAATGGCCATTTTTTTAACAATTCACTCATTTGGGAGGAAAAGTATACTCTCCACCAATAGTCCTACTCCTATCGAAAAACCAATGAAGCTGAATAATCACATTATCAACACCAACATTCAAACAAGGTAGTTAATATTCGCCCATTTATAATTTGTATGAGAGTTTGTAATAAATCACGACAGCCTATCTGGTTTACGGCTTCAAAGCCCTCAGTAATAACACCTACGAGAGTGAGAAAGATCAACGTGAACCTCCTGAATGATTTTCGCTCTGCCAACTCACTCCATTTAGTTCGTTCAAAATCTCAAGACCTTCGATTTCAGGAAAGGAACCGGAAAGGGGGAATTGGCCAGCTTCTTCCTCAGGCTTAATTAGATCCTTCTCCTTAGAATGTAGGTTTGATCTTTGAAAGAATTCACTAAATATACACCACGGCTTCCACTCTAAAATATTCCTCAGCTCCAAGTAAATGGGTATATCCAAAATCAGAAAAAAAAAAGGAGCAATGCGATAAATAGAGGGTGTGTATCCTTCTAAACCATCGAATACTCTCTATACATACGATCTATTTCATACATCAAATGATCATAGATATGTGATTCCATCCAATTTAGCTGTGAATTAATAAAATCAGGAATTGTTTAAGTTCTGAAAAAGCTCTGGAAGATGGGCATTGGTCAGCTTTGTCCTCTTGCTGATTTCATGCTTCTTCTTCTTAGGCTTGTTCTTGGAAGAAAAGCCTTGAATTTGTGCTGCACTCCTCCTCGCTGCAGTGTTTGTAGCAGGCTTCATCCCATTTTTTTGAAGGTCCTTCTCTATATCAATCATATCACGGGGTAATTCAATCCCCCGAAACAGCTGTTTGAGGTCATCATCCACCTTAATGGGCACTCTGGGATCATTAGGATAGGCAATGTCTTCCTGTGAATCAAAATTAGATAGAAGCCAAATCTGCCCTGCAGCTTTCAGAGCCTGAAAAAGGAGCAACCATAAAGTTTTATTCCGGAAGTTTGACTACATTTGAATCTCGACCACAAAAACATCAACCACCAACACTGTAAGTCATCTAATGATACACATTCTGGCCTCCGAATTAAAATGAGAACATGTTCCACTTCTCACCAAGGCAAGGACTGAAACAAAGTGGCCCAAAAGATTCTACAGAACCCACATGTACAATATTACCCACAGCATTTGAGTTGCTTTTAGGTAAATAGTGAGATCGTGATCATGTCTCTCACGAAATTTTAATGTGCACATAGAATAAAGTCTGCAAGAATAGCATTTTACTTGATATGTCTAAACTCCAAAGCAATATGGGAGTCTGAAATATATCTATGATCAGAATGAATATCAAGATATAAATATCCGTTCCATTCTTCATGAAAAAGAAAAGGAAAAAGAAAATAATAGAAATAAATTTACCTGCAAGTCTTCAATCACAGTTGGGTATGCATCCTTTAGGTCGATGACAGCAATGCCCTCTGGATACTTGCGTATCAGATAAAGAAGCTCACTTTTGTCCTTAAGGGCGTGCTTGGACTGCAGGCCCAAAGCAAAAGCCACAAATTGGCTTGACATGAGAAGTTGCTATAACCTACCACTTGTTTCAACGAGGGTCTGAAATCTGAATATACATGCATAAAGTTACCTTGTAAGAGAATCGTTTCCCATCATAGTTTACTTTTGGGTTCTTCCTCAGACTGTCAAAAACAGCTTTGTTGGCATTCATGTCAACGTAACATACTTCATTAATTTGCTCTGGTGTTAAAGCCTGTCTAGTCTGTACACAAGCACCAAATCAATATCGTCTCAATAATACCTACCAGGGATACCATAATAATTAATAAACCCATATCCATCAAAGTTAAAAATGGTTGCAATTGGATGGAAAAGGAGGTTAAATCAATCCCAAAGTGTATTAACCACCACTTCACATTCATCATCAGGCACAAAACAACATGCAGATGGCTGAAAGAAAAAAAATGGCAACACATCATTTAGAACTATTATTGAATTATTGAATTCCTAATCACTAATCAGTGGTCTTCCATCATGATTGGTTAAGTTTCTGTCATTGATAATACAAAGGATATTGACGGTAAGAACATTTGTCATTATATTTATATCTATAACTACAATTTGCCATATACTGTTATGTACCCATTTCTACAGCCCATGAATTAAAAACAACTGTTACTAACAGAGTAAATGCCCTTTCTTATGCTCAATATTATGCTGAAAACTAAACTTCAACACATGCTTGGCTCCACATAATTTCATTTGTATACGTACCTCCAACAGGAGATCAATAACACGCTTCATCTGAGCTCCAACTGGGGCTTTCCTTATATTGTTTATATGTTGAAGCCTCTCTGTATCATTTGAAAATTTGACAGCAGGAGCTGTAGTCCTTCCATTGGCTGCAGATGATGCAGCTGCAGAACTAGATTTTTGGCTTGGGGCCTTGCTAGCAGCAATACTCGTCAGTGTTGACTGACACTTCTCTTGCTGCTTCTTAAATCTGTCCAACTTTTCTTGCAACGCCATCTGTGGATTAAAATGTTCCCAAAACGCTTAAAAACGCTCAATCAGCAGATACAGAAACACTTCTAAGTTTAAGTTTTCGTGTTAAATAGTAGATTGTTGACAAACAAAGAAAAGAATCAAAATTCCTTCACCCTTGTATTTTCCCTAAGGTGAAATCCTAGATTCAAAATTACCCAACCCATATCAAATCCCTGTCAATAGGAGATGATAATAATTTTATCAAACAAGGGCAGAGCCGCTTTCTGCCCGGCATAGGCAATTACAACCGAGATTTTAGGAAAGAAGTAAATTTTCGATCAAATATTTTCTTTACATGGATCATGTTTCTAGATTAAAAAAAAAAAAAAAGTAACCGAAAAAAAGAAAAAAAAAAAAGATGAAGTAACAGAAAATTAAGAAGATGCAGTGAAATTTCTCGATATGCCGTCATCTGGTCGGGTCCTGACTAAAGCGAATTGATCGAGAAAGAGAAAAGGGGTGCTAACCGTTAACAACGGATTCGACGGCTTTCCCTCCACCAGGGATCGTCGATCGGAATGGTACAGGAAAGGCAGACATGGAATACGCATACAAAGTCCCTCTGCCCCGTTCATTTCATGGGCCTGTTAGCCCGGTAAGATGAGGGCCTGATGAAATGAAAGGCCTATATCATGTTGATCCACACTTTTTGTCATGCAATCAACTTCATTGAGGCCCAAAAAAGCCAATTGCAATAATTCTTGACAGTGGTGATGACCAAAAAAAAAAGACAAAAAGGCTGCAACAGCTTTTTAACAAAAAATTGGCAGCAATAACTTGATGACAAAAAGATCAACTTCAATAATTTGATCCTAACAAAATTTTAACCATCAATTGACAAAATAATTCTTTTCTTAAAATTAATTGAATGCTCATACTAATAATAAAATTAGAACGAATAAATTAAAGAAAGAAATAACTTATAACATTGCAAAGCCACCAGTCTTTCCTTTTAATAATCGAAGCAAACTAGCCTTTCCCATTTATGTTAAGATAGGTTTTTAGAGTCTGTTTTAAAAACTCGTAAAAGTGAAGAATTGTTTGTAGCGCTGGAATTACTGAATATTTCAACACAAGAGGGTTACTTACATTCATCATTTACTATTTTAATATATAAGGTATTAATGTTTTAAAATAATTCTATAAAGACATGACTTATTACAAGATTGAATCTTTTCATTATTAAAATATTTTTATAAATAAATAAGTCAAATAAAAAATATAAAATTTAATATTATAAAGAATAATTTAATAATCAAAATATTTAATTTCATACATGTTGGCGTGGAATTACTATTTTTTTATTGGTGAACAATATAAACCGTTAATTTAATCACATGATAATCATTTCTCTTTATTACGGGATGAGGATGATTTTTCTTTTAAAAGAATTTATTAGAACTAATTACAAAGCCAAAAAAGAAATATTTATGTTCCCCGTGCTTGTACTGTAAAAGTTTTATTGGATGCTGGGGAAAGTCAGTGAAAAACGCGCGTATAACTTGGACCGCAGATGTCGTGAGGGAACATTTAACTTACCAAACGCACTGTCGTGCACGACTACCGAACAGTGTCCGGCAATCAGATCATACCCTCTAATCTCAAGCCTGAACAAGCATATTCTCACAGCACGTGGCTTCGAACCCCGATTCAGAGCACCAAGCTAGCATTCAACCTCCTGGTCTCAAAAGTCAAGAGAGAAAATGCATAGACTTACGCACGGAGCTGGAACTAGAGCTTGATGGTCGGAGAACTGTTCAATCCTTTCAATTTATTCGGTGGAGTTCAGATTCGGATGGAATGGTGGTGAAAACTACAGAGGGACCGTGCAGTAGTAAAAGAGCTCACAGAAATTAGGGTAACTTGTGATGTTCGTGTTTACTACTCTTCACGATGATATACTTTGAGTGAATTCGGGGATTGGTGTTTGGGGTTGATATATGGGCTCAATTTTTCTCTGTTTGAATTTGAACCCGTTTTTTCGAGTGAAATTATGTACGTCCTTGTTTAATTATTTCAGAGATAGCATGGATTAGGAAAATCCTATTCTTTTTTGTGCTGATTACAAAAATCCTCTTGTCCTTACAAGGAAAAAACGTTTTGTTTTGATTCATGTGTCTTCTACTTAAATGCGCTTAATGAAATTAAAGCTGAGCTTAAACTTACTTATTAGTTGAAAAATATAGTCAAGCTATGTCGTGTTTCTTTTTTCGTTTTTTGTTATTTTATAAGTTTTCTTATATCTTGTCTACAGATTCCGTCCTTGTTATTCATTCCAAGAGAAAGAATGGGTATATTTCTTTCTAGAGTTTGCTTATTTTGTAGAGAATAGGAAAAAAAATCAAACAAATAACGCTTGTCAGTGTTAATGTGAATTTAAGTGCTAAAGACAAGGCCTCATTTCCTGATCTGAGTTGAACAGCAAAATGGATGAAATTATATTTGTCAATAATGTTATGACATAACGTCTCCTTATTGTATTGGGAACAAAGGGACCAATCGGGTTTGCACAATATTTTCAAATCTTAATATGAAGAAGGATTTATGTTTCTGGATATGGATTTTTTTGGTGAAATTAGGACTTATTATGGATTTTATGCTGCAGTGATTAGTAGTTCATGTATATGGCGTACGTTTGGTCTCAGCTAATCTATCTTTCTTATCACACGGGTGACACAAGTTATTTCATTTTTCTGAGATGTAACACTTCAAAGTCAAATGAAATCCAACTACTATATTGGGGGTTGAGTATTCCTACTATGTGTTGCTTATCATGGCTTCTAATTAGTAAAATATAACAAGTCCAAATGCTTGTCTTCCAAAGGAGGGAATAAATGATTGAAAAATGGAAATACAAAGCACTTTGATTTTGAACTACCGAATCTCTAACAGGCTCACAGCTTTATTCATAAATCTTCAAATGTTGCAGAACTTGTTTCTCTTGCGTGATATCACCTGCCAGCTGAAAATGGGAAAAACTCATGTTGAAAAGTTGGAAGCAACCAATAAAGACACCAGCAGGAACTCTCAATGCGATTCTAAGCAGGTGTGTACAGATTTTAAGAGGATATTCTTTATCTGATATTGTGTTTTCCGACTTGGCTAAATTTTGTATAAGTCTGACCTAGGTCAAATGTTTGGCAATTTCAGATTCTTGCAAAACCAAATGAATATGCTGAATGGTTACCTGATGGTTGGAACGTGGAGGTTAGAACTCGAAAGAGCGGTGCTCATAAGGGAGCTGAGTATAAGGTACACAATAAACTTCATGAAGTAATGACTTGGATATTATTATGTCTTAAACAATGAGTCAAGTTTTATGAACGGCAGCATGTGTCTAATGAATGACACTTCTAATTTTATTCCCTTACATGTCTGACTTATAGTGAGTTAATGTCATAGATTAATTACTCTTTGGTTTTATGACTTATCTTTTGTGATGACACTCAATTGTTTGCAATGTTGTTATTAAGGAATTAAATCAATTGAATTATGTATTTCTATCCATATCTTATAAATTCTTCTCATATTAAAAAACGCACACCAATTGATGTAATTCCATACTATTTCATGGTGCTATTCTATTTTCTCTTTAACTGTCATCCTGTTTCTAACCTTCTATATTTAATACAAAACACAGTTTTATCCTAGATTTTATACTTTTCATATTTATTATTCTTTATATTTTAAAAATGTGACTGGTGTTCATTGTTCGTAATTTGTAAAAGATCTTGTGGAATGATTTATGTGTTTATCTCCATTAGTGATGCACCTTATATCACATTATATAGCTCTGTTCTTGTTGCAGTGTTATATTAATCCATTAAATGGACACAAATTCTACTCCAAACCAGAGGTGTTACGATATCTTGAAGCTCTGAACAACAGCTGCACTTCCAAGAATGGAAACAGATGCACTGATGCGCATTCTCCAAGCAAAGTTTGTACCTTGGTGTCTCCCAATTCTGTAATATTTATTTTTTTTGGGGTTCGCAATTTATAAATATTATTATTGTCATGCATTACACTACCACAGGATATGCATACTTTGTAGTTCCATAATTGAAATTTTTGTTTGTGGCATATGATATCAAGTCATATGAACTGGTTAGCTGGTATTAAATGATAAACAAGGGAGCTATGTTTTTCCTATTCTTTATGGATAAAGGATCGCGACATGGAAGTTAAATGGCAACTAGCCAGCAACCATATTTAAGGAAAAGTTGTAGATGAAATAATGAAGGCACCTTGTGACAAAAGAATCTCTCAGAAATGTGAATGGCTGCTCGTTTTTGATCCACTGGTGTTAAACTCAAGAGCTCCTTTTTTTTTTTTTTTTTTACTCCTTAGGTTGTAGTATTTTAAAGTCCTAGTCCATGTTTCGTGCTTGTTTCCCTGGTGGCATATATTTTGATTGTTTCAGTATGTTTTAGGCTATTGAAGAGTCAGCAGCAGAAGATGTGCCATCTAGTTCGATAAAAGATGTCAATATCAAGAAGAGTAATGGCTCTGTGGCTGTGAAATCTTCATTAGAAGATTTACCACCTGATTCAATAAAAGAGGTCAATATTGGAAAGAGTGGCAATGGCGCTTTAGTTGAGAGGTCTAAAGTGGAGGATTTACCACCAGGCTGGATAAAAGAAGTCAAGATTAGGAAGAGTGGCCATGGCATTAAGAAGGACCCGGTATGAAATTTGATTTGATATTTGGAATGTTTAGTGCATGCTTTGCTTACCCTGCCCTTGCCCAGAAAGAAACAAAGAAACTCTCTTTTATCTTAAGAATGTGGATATTTTTGTCATGTTGCATTCTTCTTTCCTTCAATTCTTTAACTTCTTCCCTTGTCCTTTTTTTCTCTTTTAATTGCAAACTGTCTCTTTTGTATTGTTTATTTTTGTGATCTTCTGGATTTTTAGTTTCCTAAGTGTTTATTACTTGTGCAAAATCTGGTTGGTGCTTCTTGCAGTATTATATAGATCCAGTGAGTGGATATGTATTCCGTTCCAAGAAGGATGCATTGCGCTATCTTGAATCTGGAGATGTGAATGCATGTGTGTTCAAACCAAATAAAAGACAAATCCAAGATGAGGACAAGTTAACTGTAAGGCTTGTTTGCTGGGCAATATGAATTCCATCTTATTATTGCTTCTATTTATTGTTCCTTGGTGCATCCTTTTTGCCACCAGTGAATCACCTCAGCAATATTTTGAGACTCATTTTAACAGTGTGTGCCTGTGCAAAAATAAGTAACTTTATTTTAGATTCAAAGTAGTGTTATGCATATTCTTATTTTAGTTTTTTTTAGTCATCGTACTATCTTTCAGTGGGTTATCATTCTGCTGATCTGCTAAAATATATCTGCTTTCTTCATTTAATAAAGTAAAATCTATTCATTTCTCTATATGTGTCCCTTGCCAATTTAATAAATATCAAATTCAATCTCATGAAGTTCTTACCATATATTGTAACCTGTTTTCAAACCATTCTTTTTAAAAAAATAATCCTATGATAAATTACCTTTATTAACATATGTCTCCTTACATCTGATTTCATGAATCCATTCCCTGCAGCATGAATCGCCTAAAATCCAAAAGCTTTTAAATCTTGACAATCTCCTGCCTGCAGCATCAGTAACAAAATGAAACAATCATCTGAGCTATCAAAGTTTATTTATTTTTCCGTGTAGACAATCAGGACAAGAGTGTTTGATAGTTCTTTTCTGGCTTTTGTTTTATCCAGCCATCTGATGCGAAGAGACAGAAATCAAAGCAATCTGCCGCCAGGCGACAGCTTTTTGGAGGTGACAAGTCATAATTGATGATTTTTCATTGTTGATTAATCAGTTGTACTAGTCAATCCAAAGTCAAAGGGATGTAAAATATGCCATTTATTTCTGAAGCCATTGCTTTCTATTTTAAATTTCTCTCTGCAGGCAAAGAAAGAGACAATGAAAGCAGCACAGAATTGCCAGATGCTAACAGTTCACAGAAATTGCAAGATGTGAAGGTGTCTGCCGAGATGATGGTTGCTCCTGTTTCTGCCGGTGAAACGGTTGTCAAGATGCATTCCTTAGAGGACGCACCTGCAAACCCTTCCAAAATGAAGGAAAAATCTGATCCAGGTAGTTCAGCATTGCAAACAATTTAATCCTTGAAGAGTTAGAAGAAATGTTTCTTTCAAAAAACAAAAAGGAAAATAAATGTTCTTGGGTTATGTTCAACTTAACTTTTGCAGATAATGTGCAAGAGAAGAATTTTATTATGAATGTGATGTCTGATGCTAATGAAAGGAACCACAGTAACCGTAGCACATCCAAAAACAAAAAACAGTTGAATGTGCCTCACCGGTTTTCAAGGCGACTTGCTGGGATTGAAGCCAACAAGGAAGCCAACACAGTGACCAATGAACAGGATCTTCAAGTTCCAAAGAGAAAGTTGAGGGAAAGTAGAACCACTATTGGAACTGATTTGGAAAATAAATCATCTCAGTGCCTCAATGTTGTCTCAGAAATTCAGCATGTGCATAATGCTCCTTCCATGAGTACATCAAAGCAAGGGAAGTTACTAAATGAATGTTACAAGCCTTCTGAAGACCAAGGAGTTTCAAGAGAGCCACCACATAAGCCTGAAACACAGAAAATTGATCACAATAAGACAGAACACCAGTATTCTTTTTCTCGGTATTCTATTTCTACGAGCCTTAATGTTCCTAATAGTAGTCTTCAGTTGGCTTCTGAAACTTCTGTCCTGAGAGAAAACAAATTACATGCGAGTGATATTGGAAAAAGTGGCAATGAAAAAGTTTGCGCCAACTCGAATAAATCCAATAAAAAGAAAGAGCATAGCATACCCTGCCGGGCCTCAAAACGACTTGCTGGGTCTGAACCTGAGTTGAAAACGAACGCCATATATTTTGAAAAAGCTCCTGAATATAAGAGCAAGAAGTCTAGAAGTGAAGTCAATGAAGTAGCGTGGCAAAGTGAAAGTGCGCTAGATGCAGAGTTTGCAGATCATGCTTCTCCAAACATAAATGCCTTAATAAATGAAGAGTCATCAAAAGGAAGCAAAAAGTCTCCTAAAGTCCCTGCCATTACTGATGAGCGCCTGGAGAAGCTTGGAGACGGAGAAATGGATGATGAGAAATCAGAACCTCAGTTATCCTTTGCCTTCCACTATTCCTGGTCTGATCCATGCTTAGAATTTGCAATTAAAACCCTCACCGGTGTGTTACCGGTTGAGGATACAGTTAATAATGGGCCTCTTCTGGTTCCTGAAGCTGAGGCACTTCAAAAAAATTTGTCTGAAGAAGGTAAAGAAAACAGCAGTGACAAAAATCCTGAAGCAAATTTGAAGAAATCCAAGAACAAGAAAGACCTTAGAGTGCCTCGCCGGTTGTCAAAGCGACTTGCTGGCCATGAACCTGAGCTTGTGCCTGCTGAAAGAGCTCTTGAATATGCTGCTAAAAAATCCAACAAAGATGAACCAACTGCAACTGTGACCTTGTCTAATGAGACATCTCACTATCCTTCGACAGTGGAAGAAAAAGAGCCTACCCTTCATGCATCTGACAGTTCGAATGCTAGAAAGCATGGAGAATCATCAAACAAGACTGAGGAGTCGAATGGAGCCCAAACGGTGCCTGGGGAGCAACTGCAGAAGCTCGAAGTGGAAAAAATTGGGGATGCGAATTCAGAGCCACAGCTTTCCTTATCATTGGGTGATTCTTGGTCAGATCCATGCCTAGAATTTGCAATCAGGACTCTGACGGGTGCATTGCCAGAGGATGCTGCTACAGGCATTTTACACGTTGAGACTACTGACATTAATGCCCCACCAAATAAGAAACTGCTCACGAGTGTGGTGGATAAGAGCATCAGTGAAGAAGCTCAAGATATTTCAAGTGAATCTAAAAACAAGAACGAGCTTATTATGGATTGCCAAACTTCTGAACTACTTTTGCCAAATAAAGAACTGCTTGAGAGTGTGGTGGAGAAGAGCATCAATGAAGAAGTTCAGGATATTTCTGATGAATCTAAGAGCAAGAACGAGCTTAATATGGATTGCCAAACTTCTGAACAACTTCTGGGGCAACCAGAGTTGAGGACCATCCCCACATCTTGTGAAAAAGCTCCCATTTCAAGTAGTGAGCAGGCCAGTGTAACCAGGAATTTGGAGGGAGAATCCCTACATGTTGAAACTGAGAATGTAACGCAGCTTGTGAATCAGTCAATAAACCTAAACACATTGATACATGAAGAACCACCAAAGAATAGTGAACAGGTTCTTGAGGGCACAGCTGTTCTAGCAGGGCAACCGCAACATGAAACCCAAGGGATGAACCATGAGAACCCTGAATTGCAGTTCTGCACTCCGTTTATGGATTCTTGGTTAGACCCCTGTCTAGAATTTGCGTTTAAAACACTCACAGGCGCAATACCAGTAGATGAAAATTTAGCAATTGAACGAGGCTTTCAGGAACCTGCCAACAGTTATAGCCAGGGGAATAGAGGCTTCCAGGAACCTGCCAACAGTCACAGCCAGGCAAATAATGGCTCAACATTGCCAGATTTTGGATCTCCCAGTTTTTCTCAAAGTGCCATCCCTTTTCACCATCTGGGGGAGAAATCCACTCCGCCGCCGCCGCCGCCTCCGCAGCAGCAGCAGCAGTCATCAACGAGTTCTTCATTTTTGCCTCTGGAAAACAAGGGCTTGCATGGTTGGGCTGGGGTGGATTCTCGAAATCCATATTCTCAGTGCAATAAGAATTTTTAAGGAACTAAATCTCCTTAAGATATGCTGGTTAGCCTCTGGATAACTACTAATATTAGCTGACTTTACTTTGATGTGTGGCCAAATTAAGGTCTTGCTGTTGTATTTTCTGTGACAATCGTGAATACGCTTCTGAATGTCGGGTCTTGTCAGACTGTTTCTACATTTTATTCTACAAACCTAGGTCTCGAAAACAATGCAGGGATTTGTGGGAGTGCCACAGCTGTTGTGATAATGCGTGCCTTACTTCCTGATCAAACTATGGAATCCTTGATATAAAATTTTAGAGCAAATGTCGGAGACCAATAAGATCAATTTGGATGTCACCTACATTTTCGGCATTCTAAATCCAAGCAATAAGTAGGCAAAAAAGGGAACATCCATGCAGTAAGGAATTGCTTTAAAGTATGCATTAAGAATTTGTAAATCCTATATGCTGCACTTAAACTTTCTATATCTATTTTAGAGCTACTTCACATTGCCCTCAATGGTTGAATAAAGATCAATTGCCAGTGGTTGTTATGTGATCAACCCAAGTTCAATGCCAACTTCCACAGCAGGAATTTGGCGGGTTGTCTTTTTGCGCGAATATAATGTTCATACCCTCAACTACAAATGTGATATGCAGGGCGTGATCAATCAGGTAGATCCGGCCAACGGTCATATATTTTAACTGGTCCCAATGTCTCGGGCATGTTGGTATTAGTATAATAAACCTTTTTTTTTTTCTTTCTTAAAACATGACCAGTAATGCTGTATTATTTCTGAAGTCTGGCAGCTGATGACAAACACATCCAACAACATGAAGTGTTTCATTCTGAGCAGAAGTTAAATTACTAGAGTGACTCATTGTGAAAACAAAGCAAGGGCAAATTTGAACATTGAATGGCTATGCAATATCAATCAAAATCCTGATATAGCGAATGCTGGTGACTAAGATATTCAATCTCAGTAGCTAGATTCCTTCCATCCACCGAATTCCTCCTCTGCACCGACATCGAAACCCCGATCCCTGCGGATCTGCAATGAAGCACCATATAACAATATAGAATTATGAATTTCAATTTGATTATTACATCTACGTATTCTACATATAATTGCATTTTTACCGCCGGGGATATACAAGCAAAGAAATATGTCCAGTGCTCATTTTGAAAACTAATGTTTCATAGCGCTAGCCATTTACTTATCGTGTATTTTGATTATTACCATTATTGGACTAAAATGTCAAAGAAATGGAAGCTAAGGAAAACAGAGTACCTCTGGCGTAAAAGTGAGACCAACTCTAATCTCTCCAGTATAATGCTCATCCTTGACAACGTTGTATGACGTTGGTGGGATGCTTCCTTCGGTAAATAAAGCATCCAGTGGAATACTGTAAAGAACAACCAAAATTTAGATCAAACTTCTCTTCATCTGTTCTAATACCCATTTCAACTTCTTATATTGCGTCTCTGTTCCATTTTACCAAATGATTTGCACAGGATGTCAATATATCACCTCAGCAACAGGTAAAAACAGCTTATACAAGAAAGAAATGAATTTCTTTTACCTAATATGACACAAAGGTACAAGCGTAAATAAAATTTTTCCATGAGAACTACTATTTGCAATTCTCAAATTTTTATTATAGGGTAACATGATAATCTTGTGTAGAATATCAAATATATGGATAGTAAATCCGATTTGCAGATAGTTAATAATGCAGTGCAAGAGTTCCATTGAAAACATTGTGTATCTTTAGTATAATTCCTATCTAATAAGATATAAGAGAAAAACAAAAAGATCACTTGGGTTATAGTGATTCCCATCTGTTCGTTTATCTTTATAAACTTTTTTGCCTATTGTTTACACAAATTTTAAATTACTCAGAGTGCATCTCAGATTTTTTGACACTCAACATTTTTCTTTTGCAAAGGCTAAGTTGAAAGTAACGTACATACTCATTTTGCACATGCCTTTTTTATTTTTCTCGGAATTTGTAAATCATAGATTCGATAATCAAAGAATACACAGACGGTTAGCTTGAATATCAAATTGTTGAAAATTGGAATGCAGATCATGCAAACATATTTCACGATTATATGCGTATTGAGATGTTACGATCGATCTTGTAGTCATTGGAAATAAACGGATCCAGAAAGGCAAATGCTAGAGAAGAAGATATACTCACGTTACTTCTCCCACAAAATCATCAGCAGTGCCGGTATCACTGTCCATAATCTTCAATTTGAGCTCCGAAACGCCTTCGGATATGGTGAATACAAAATTCTCGTTCCACTCTGGATTACTCCCTTTACCTGCATATTGAATTTATCCATGATCATGAAAATACATCAAAATCTCTACGGCTCTAATATTACAAATGCAGTTTAACAGTTCCTGAATCTTGAAATCTCTGTTTAAGAATCCATTAGTAGAAATCAAGTCATTGTTGATCACGTAAGAAGATTCTGTGTACCTGATATGACGTTCACACTTAGAAAAGAAAATCTGATTAGAGAAGAGATTCTACCTGATGCAACGCTGCTTTTCTGCTCCTGAGTACGGCACATGAGGATCACATAAGGATCCATGTTACCTGATCAAATCGTATGAACAATCTTATTCAGGACATTAGCCGATCAGAATTTTTTTAAAAAAGAAAGGGAACAGCACGAAACAGGTTCTGACGAAAGAAAAAACAAATGAAGGTGTATTGAAGGAAAGAGAAAAGGAGACATACTGAGAAAATCAGTGTTCTCAAGACCCTTGGCATTAACAAGAACAACTTCAAGGCTTCCCTGAGGCATTTTCTAATCAATGTACAGATCCAGGGAGAAGCAGATCAAAAACCAAACGGCAGATTCTCCGTACAGAGGAGAAGGATATATCAAGCTCTTTATAAGTAGGAATTTGTATCGGACCGGACAGTCATTGGGTTCTAAGCCGAAACGTTAGGAGGTTTATACTATATAGAATTATTTCGTGAATTTGCTATTAGTTCATTCTCAATAAAAGGAAGGAAGCAGCGAGCACGTATGTATGAAGTGAATATGGGGAGGTGGCAGCCACTCGTCTGACGAGACGCACATGGACCACATTATTGCATACCGTGGCCCATTTCTTGAAAGATTTGGGCTCTTTCTCTTTTCCGGAAAACGGACATATTCTGAATACAAGACCAACAAAAAAAAAAAAAAAACAAGAAGTTGATTCTAAATAGGAGAATTATAGAACAAACCAACCACATAAGAATGTTTCAGCGGAAAGAAGGATGACCTACCATAGAAACTGTGTTTTAATATGATATATCATATTCCAGTTTATGATGACAAATCTAAATTTAAATTATTACCCTTTCTTCAAATATTTAACAATCTTCCTTGTAATGGCATCTCTACAACTTGTCTATATATCTACGTACATATGACGAATTTAAAGTGCCTAGCATCCATCCAGTTTGTTTCATAAACCATTTATCTACAAAGAACATTAATTAGCAATTGAAAATTTATTATTACAATAAGAAAAGCACATCCCGCATGTGCTCACAAAGCCCATAGGCTTTTATTTGCGTATTGGAAGTACAAGTGTATAACATTAACCACAAAAATAAAAAATAAAAATAAAGACTCTAGAGGTTCAAGGGCAAAAGACAACACTGTAGTCGGTTCCTCCTGGGCATGTGTATGTACTTGTGGCATCATCCTTAGGGTAACTATAAGCATCTGGGCACCTATCCTTGAAGAATTTTGAATAATCAGTTGGTCCACAGCTTCCTGAGGTACAACAGTACTCATCGTTCTTGAACACAGTGCATGGGTTGTTGCACCCACCTGGTGCTTTCAGCTCATTAGGGCACTGCCCATTGATGTCAGCGGTGCAATTAATAGCTCGGTTGCACTCACTAGCGTTTGGGCTGAATTCTATGGGAACGTTAAATCCATCAACCAGTGAGATATCATAGAAGTCCATGTCGTTGTATTGGTTTAATGCAAATTCAACAAGTGTGTTTGGTGGTGTCCCGTATTGTTGGCACTCTAGTAAACCGCCACAGTCACCGGTCTGGCACTGCCCGTGTCCTGACTCGTTAAAGTTGCAACCGGTTCGAGCCCATATGCGACCGCCTTTGGTGCTGGTTGCCACGTCAAGGGCCCATGATTCGCCGGAGTTAAGCTGTCTGCCGCCACCAGGCACGGCTGCTGCCCATACTGTGTAGTTGCATCTGTTGGTGATATCGAATCTCGCCGCTCTGGCGGAGTTGAAGGAGAGAGCGATAAGGAAGACGGAGAAAATAGAGAGGCTTCTGAAGGCAGCCATTTTTGGGCCAAGGGATGTTGTTTTTGGAATGAAAATGGCATTAAGAGTTGTGCTTATATAGTAATGTTCAGCAATGGCTCCAAGCCGAAGACACAGAGACGTAAATGTTTCATTTTTCAATTTGAAAATTCATATGATTATGTCAATGATATTGATAGACAGCAAGACAAATCAAGTACTTGGAAATTTAATTTGTAGGCAGGAACCAAACTCAACGAATTGGTCCAACGAGAATTAGATAATTAATATTATTTTAGCTTAGCAAACTAGTTCACGTTAAAGACTCAAAACGTTGTTTGGGGCGTGATTGCAGCAGGCCAAGAGTAATCAGTTTCTCTTGGTTATGCTGCACATTTTAGTTTCAAATTTCAATTTTCTTTAGGTTGGAATTTTTGATATATAAGGAGAGAATTGTTGGGTTGTTATCGTCCATTTGGGACAGGAAGTATTAATTCATCAAGAGACAAACATATATAGTACTGTTATTCAACGCGTAAGAAAATTAAACTTATTAATATAGTGATGTTAATAAAAGTCTATATCGTGTTACGTAAGAAATTTAAAAAACCTAGAGAATTGCTATTAATCTTTAATATCTCGGATTAAAAGGGTTTGGTAACTTTTAGCACTGTATCTCGCCAATATCAACTTCTACGTTCATCTGTTTTCGATTGAAATTCATAAAAAAGAAAAAAAAAAGCGAGTAATTTCAATTATAGATCCTTCAGCACTATATTTGTGCATTGTACTGTGTAAATCATTTTGGTTCTTTCTTAAAGAATAGGGATTGGATAGAAGTCAAAGTTCAAACACAAATTTGAATTTAGATGTGGGGTGGAAGGATAAAAACGGCCCAAGGCAGAAAAAAGAAAGTCAAGAGATGAATAAACGGGAAAATCTTGAATATTTTTTCACCCAATCTTCTTCAAAATTTCATCATCTATTCTTCTAGAAGTGGTGAGTGCTGCTTTCAACTTTTATTTAGATTAGATTGTACCGCATTTGCGCTGTCGTGTAAAGGGAAAATCAGAAAAGTCTTGTGCCCAATAGATCAAGGAAAAATGCAACATTTAGACAAGTAAAAGCCAAATATCAAAAAGTAAATGCCCAGCCATTAAGTATGACTTCCAGGAGATAACCACTGCCAAAAGTAAGCCAATCCTTGCTTGGTAATACTAATTTCAAGCTTCTTCTTTCTTTCTTTGGTTTAATTATTTGGAGATGGAAATTTCTTTTACGTATAAATCATGACACGCGTCATTATTTTTTATTTAATAAATAAAAATTAATTATTAATTTTATTATTTATTTATCAATTTCACGAGACTCGTACATATATATATTAAAATGTTAATTTTTAAATTTTAATATGTTAAAAATCATAAAAATTAATAATTAATTTTTATTTATTAAGTGAAATGTGTTATAGTTAGGATGCAAAAAGAGTTATCTCATTCTCCTAGAGTAGATATAAGCCTGTTTGGCTATTAACCTATTGACTGATTATATTAATAATTAATTAGATGATAATAGATTTTATTAGTTAATTTAATATTAGTTATTTTATATAAAAATATTTGATAAAATCAATTATCTATATATAAAATAATGTATAAGGATATAATATATTTTATTATTTATTTTAATATTATTTTAGTTTAATAGTATTTTAGATATAAATATATTATTTATCACATTGAATTTTCATTTAAAAATAGATAATTGTGATTTATTATTTATATAATTTATTATACTTATTAATTTTTTAAAAATAAATTATTATAATTTATTAAACTTATCAAATTTTCTTTTAACAAATAAATATTTTTAATGTATTATTTATTAGATTTTCTATTAAGAAACAAATAATTATAATTTATTATTTTTTAAGAAGTAGATAATTTTAAATAAAAAATGAATTGATGATGGATAATTGTATCTTTTACACATTAAAAACATATTAGCTAATTAGAAATGCTAAGTTTCCAACTTTTTAAAAAATATATATATATATTTTTTAGGACCAATTTGTTAACTCAAACAATCATTATCAAATACTAAAAATAATAAATTAAGTCAATATAATAAAATTTCATAAATTAAGTAAAGGCCGATTAAAAAAAAAAGTTATTTATCAAACATTTGAAGGGATTGAGCATGATAGTGCAGGAGAAATGGTTGGTCCCAAGGAGAACTAAGAAAAAAGAGCAGAATAGGACTGATGGGTTGATGAAAATAGCCCAAGGCCCATCTCAATCAAAATTTCATTTGGCCCAAAAAGAAAGACCCACAATATCTTAAAGTTAGTGTAGGAACCCAAAAGTCATTTTGGGCCGAACTATCCAATTTGAACTTTGTCTAAAGCAAACAAGATTCGATTCAATTGAAAAATAAAATGAAAAGGACACCGTGCATGAATATGATATGAACAGGCTTCTGATTCCCAGTAGCCGTAAGAAAGAGCAAAATCCTCAGTGCATGCGCGTGAATATCAAATAGCTTAATTAATTTCTTCAATAATTCCATTCGTATTCATTGATTGGAGATAAAGTCCATTCTCGACAAATAGATGTTCTTATCCAAACCTTCTTGCGTGTCCCTTAGCTGGGTCAACATTGCGTTTACGTAACATTTTTCTCAATGGCGGCAAATGGTTAGCATATGCGATAAAGCAATATGTTATCATGACAAGAATAACATGCACTTTTCTAATACAGAGAGTTTCAAAGAAATTATTCGATTTTTTTTATTAAATCAAATCTAATGATTTTTAAAATATACACATTCATATGTTTGAAATTTATTATTATCAGAATAATATTTGTATACTTTAAATCTTTCTAATATTATAATAATCGTGACACTTATCCTCATCTAAATCTTATTATATAATGTTGACGTCGTATTTTGATAATGATCCAAACTTCAGCCAACGGGAGGATTCTTACGGGATCTCTAATCTTTATCCGGTTCAAACACAGCAAAATAGTAAAATAAACAAAGATGGAGGGAAGAGCAGAGAAGAAGACACATGATTTTTAGTGTGGTTCGGCCAAATTCGGATATCACCGGACTCTACTTCTACAGTAGCGTGTTATTCAGATAGTATTTCTACAAAGTTACAATATTCAGTCTCTATTTTAGCAGAGTTTCAGCATAGACCTTCCTTCCTCCTCTTTCACAGGAGGCTCCTCCCTCATATTTATAAAGGAAAATGAGGTTAAAATAGTAATTACATATGTAGTAAATATGTTATATCAATATTTAATGTACAAGACAGAATATACAGACCAAATCTCCTTTTTTAGCTATTGTAGATTGTCTTCTGCAGGCGGGCCCCATCTGTCTATTGGGGCAGAGTATGACTTGGTCTTCTGTCTAGCGAGCCCCATGTCGCTAGTCGCACTTCGCTGACCGGATCGCACAATTCGATGTCGTGCACATCATCACGAAGGAGATGTTGAACTCACTTTGTAGGGCACGAATTGGAGTCGAGGGGTCGCACTCGTGACACAAATTTGAAGGCGTAGCAATCCGGACAGTTCTTTCGACAAGTCCTTTTATCGCTTTTGGGCTTCTCGCGTGTCCATCCAGAACGAATCGATTTTCAAATATAACATAAGCCCTCCAACTCTCAACTTACGCTACAGGCTGGGAATTGTGACTCTTTGATTTCTGGTCAGTCAAAGTCTTCTCTCGAGATTGTCGTTTCATCTGCTATGCTTCTCATGGCACGTGTCCGGCATTTATTATTGAGTCAAACTTGGCCTTTTCCGAGGTCATAAATGATGACGGTTGGGGGAATAGATTTGGATCCTTCGATGGAGCCAGCCCTGGCTTTATATAAGGGAAAGGTAATCTCTTCTATCATTGCACTGAGCAAACCATGGAGTTTCCTAATAAGCCACCACAGTTTCTAGCGTTCTATCCTTCCATAGAGGCATGTATGGTCTGCTGCATAAAGAGTTTGGAAGACTCGGCTTCTCCGCTAACATGGAGAGATCTAATATAGATCTCAGACTGCATTCTCTCGGCTCCGTCGTGAGGCAATTGTTCGGCTAGCCAAGCTCCTGACGTTTCCTGGTGTGCTTCCTTCATAAGGAGCTAGGGGCCGGAGATATAAGGAGCTACAATGCTGTCGTTGATTGTGCATTAGAAGGGAAATTTGAAGACTTTGGTAGCGCATAGGCTCTGGTCAGCCAGAGTACTGCCCTCTGTGGCCGGTCTCTCTTCTTAGTTATAGGTTTTTTCTTTTGTGTTCTGATTAGCCTGTATTTAGAGCTTTCTGATGTACATCTACCTCTTTGAGTTCTTTTAATGAATAAAGCTTCAGCTTCTTTCTGTAATTTCTATTTGTTGTTTTTGTTTCTTATATAAACATTTTGGTTTGAATAATCTCTGTGACCTGCGCTTAATCAGAAGATAGCATGAGTTGTGGATTAGAGCGATCTCATGCTCAGGCCGATCCTGTAGCCAAATAAATAGACAAGTTAGTATGGGAATCATAAAATAATAACATAAATTCGCATGAAAGCTACGAAATCAACAAGTGAGCGATCTCGTGCTCGGGTCAATTCTGTGGCCAAATAGATAAGTTCGCATGAGAGCTGTGAAACTAATAAGTGCTCATAAGAACAGCAGCATAATTGATTCGCATGAGAGCTACAAAATTTATAAATGAGCGATCTCGTGCTCGGGTCGATCTCATGGCCAAAACGATAAGTTCGCATGAGAGCTATGACATAATTGATTCGCATGAGAGTTACAAAATTTATAAATGAGCGATCTCATGGCCAAATAAAAGGGTGACCGATCTTGTAATTGGGGCGATTTTGTGCCCAAATAAAAGAGTGACTGATCTTGTGATCGGGGCGATCTTGTGCCTAAATAAAAGGGTGATCGATCTTGTGCCCAAATAAAAGGTTGCCCATTAGGCAAATCACCTGTTCGAAGAAAAGTTAAAAATCAATAGTTATAATATTTACATAATTTACAAAAGAGTACAAAAGTTTAAAAAATTGTTCTGATAGTAGGAGATTGCTCTTGCTCGGGGTCCTATTGAGATAGTCCAAGCCGCTGCCTGGAAAGCTGCACAACGTAGTCATGCAAATGACCTCTTTTGATGAGATCCTCTATGGTGTCTCTCAGTGTCCAGCACTCTGAGGTGACATGCCCGAACTCATTGTGGTATGCACAGAATTTCCCTCGATTGAGTTTAGACTTGCTAGGAGTCTTCAAGGGTGGAGGCTTTCCGAAATCCTCTTTGTCCTTTTCCATTGCAAAGATCTTATCCTGAGCGTCTGATAGGATGCTGTAGGTGCTGTGACGACCCGAAAATGGGGGTCATTCATCCTTGTCCTTCTTAGTAAGCTGGCACTCGAGGGAATCATTCCTGTACCCACGGTTACTCCTCTTCTTGTTTTGAGCTGAGCTACTCGCTTCGATTTTTTATGGATCAAAAGTCTCGTCCCATCTAATTTGTTTCGCGGCCCGCTCATAAAACTCGCCCAGATTGCTAATTGGGGATTTCTACAAACTTTTGAATAACTTTCCATCTCTGTGAAGTCCCACTGAGATGGCAGTTAGGATGGCCTCATATGAGGGCTTCTCGACATTGTTGACCTCGCGCCTGAAGAGGGTGATATAGTCTTTCAATATTTCATGTTTACCCTAGAAAACCATAACGAGGTGACACGGGGGTGCGAATTGCTTCCTTAGCGCTCGGTACTGATCAATGAACTTTTCTTGGCACTCTTCCCAACTGCTAATGCTACGAGCTGGGAGGCTCTTGAATCACATTCGAGAAACTTCACCCAAAGTAGCAAGGAATACGTGACACCTGACTAAGGGGTTACAGGTCTGAAGGTCCATCTGGATGTTGAATAGGTCCAGATGGTTGTGCGGATCGATGTCTCCATCACATAGTGGAATAGCTGGGACTTTGAGCTTGCATGGAATGGGTTTTTCCATGATTTCCCTAGAGAAGGGAGTTCTCTCCCCAAAGTGACCTTGGTCATTTCGATCTTGAGGGTGCTCCTCCAAATGCTTGACTCTTTGAAGGTGACCTTCCACCAAAACGTCCAAGCCCCCCAGTCTTTGGCTAGAGACTTGGCTTGGTTCATTGTTCCTGCCATACAGATGGCGATGCAAAGTCTGCTCCTGATTAGCCTCATCAGAACTTTCAATCTCAGGTATGACAGTCTCAACCTGCCCTTGCACATTCTGGGCTTGTGCTTGCACCAGTATTGTGACTGTTTTAGCTAGCTTTCCCATTATGCGTTCAAGCTTCTCCTAACGCTGAAGCCAGGTTTACGGTCCGTTGGTGCTGTTAGCGGTGAGAACTGGTTGTGCTGAGCTGGCTGGAGGGACAACAGTAGTTGCCCTGATGACAAGAGTCATAGAGGAATCCGTTGTCGAGACATGACCATCCAGAGGATGGGGTTGCGCATTTGAAGCTCTAGTGGCTTTTCCCTTAGCCATTGCAGTAGGAAACGAATTAGAATAGGTGAGATCCCCACAGACAGCGCCAAAATATTGACGTCAGATTTTGGTAATGATCTAAGCTACGGCAAATGGGGGGATTCTTACAGGATCTCTGACCTTTATCTGGTTCAAACACAACAAAACAACAAAATAAATAAAGATGGAGGGAAAAGCAGAGAAGAAGACATAGGATTTTTAGCATGGTTTGGCCAAATCTGGATATCACCAGACCCTACATCCACGATAGCATGTTATTCAAATAGTATTTCTACAAAGTTACAATATTCAATCTTTATTTTAGCGGAGTTTCGGCATAGATCTTCCTTCCTCCTATTTCACAAGAGGCTCCCTCCTCATATTTATAAAGGAAAGGAGGTTATAATAGTAATTACATATACAGTAAATATGTTACATCAACATTTAATATATAAGACAGAATATACAGACTAAATCTAATTTTTCGACTACTGCAAATTGTCTTCTGTAGGCGGGTCCCATTTGTTCGCTGGGACAGGATATGACTTGGTCTTCTATCTGACGAGTCTCATGTCGCTAGTCACACTTCACTGACTTAATCGCATAATCTAAGGTCGTACACATCATTAGGAAGGAGATGTCAAACTCGCTCTGTTGGGCACAAGTTCGAGCCGATGGGTCACACTCGCGACACAGATTTGAAGGCTTAGCGATCCAAACAATTCTTCCGACCGATCCTTTTGTCACTCTTGGACTTCTCGCTTGTCCATTCAGGATAAACTGGTTTTCACATATAACATATAATAAATGTTTTCTACTTATCATTAGAAATAGAGAGAAAATAATTTTTAATTTTCTTTTTTTTTTCTTTTCCATTTGAATTTAAATCATGGATAAAACTTTTAAATATTTTTAATATTTCTAATTCAAAATATATTATCTTTTATCCATATTAAATAATATATATGTAAATAATTATATTTATTAACAAATTTAGTATTATCTAATTTTGATTTGATAGATAATATTTATCTAAAAAATTTTACTCTTTTTAAATTTTACATTATTTGTAAACATTAAATACTAAATTTAATATTTTATAAATTTTCTTTTGAAATTTTTATTGAATACTCATCATAATTTTAATTTAAAATATTTTTAAAAAGTCATAAAAATATTTCTAAAATATGTATTTCCTTGAAAATAATATACAACTTATGATAATACATAAATTCTTATTAATTAAATAATTAAATTTTCTAACATAAAATAGCTAATTTAAATTTTTAAATAAAATAATTTATAATTAAATTCACATGAGTATTAATATATTAAAAAAATATTTTTGAAAAGATGAAAAATTCAAATGATAAATTTAATTAATTTAAAATATTAATATAGCAACTCTATCAAATTAAAAGAAATAGAATATTTCCTTAAAATTAATATGAATATAACTAACTTATATCATGTATGATGGATGACTTTAATTAATTTTATTTAATAATAATTTATAATATAATTTAGATTATAAATTATAACGTACTCAAACATAAGTATATCATCATTATATTATTACGTATTAAATGACTATATATTTGTGTAATTATATTCGTATTAATTATGAAGAATTATTATATTTTTTTGATTTGATAAAATTATTATATTAATATTTTAAATTAGTTAAATTTATTATTTAAATTATTTTTTTCAAAAATATTTTTTAACATATTAATATTTAAGTGAATTTATTTATAACATTTTTAAAAAAAAATTAAATTAACTATTTTATGTCAGAATATTTAATTATTTAATTAATAAAAATTTATTATTATCATAACTAATATATTATCTTAAAAAAATATGCACTTCATACAATTTTTTTTTGAAGTTTTAAAAATATTTTAAATTAAAATTATGATAAATACTCAAAAGTGATAAAAATTAAAAAAAATTATAAAATATTAATTTAACATTTAATATTTAAATATAATATAAAAATTTAAAATGTAAAATTTTTTATATTAATATTATTTATTAAATCATAATTAAATATTATCAATATATTAATAGGTATTTTATTTTTATATAAATATTTGCATAATAATTTACTTATATATAAATTATTTAATATGCCCAAAAATAATTCAAATTAAAATCTATTAATAAATTTATATTGAAAATTGGGTGCAAATAATATTATTCAATAGTTTTAAATAGATAATTTACATAAAAAATGACTATATATAACATTTTTCAAAGTGGCTTATAATTTAAAATTTTGATGATATATTATTAAAATTATTTAAATTCTAAATTAAGAAATTCACTAAAATATAAAAATATTTTTTAATTTCTATTTTTAATATTAAATATTTAATTATCACTAATTTGAAAATTATTTTAATAATATTAAAATGAATATCAATATTACATTAATCAAATAAATAAATAATCTAATTATTAAAAATTAGAATCAAAATATTATTTGATAATTTAAAAAATTATAAAAATTAAATTAATAATTTAATAGTAGTAAAATTAGTAAAAATAAAATTAAAAATCAGTTATATATAATTTAAATAAATAATTTATTATTAAAATAGATATATATATATATAAATTTTATTCATAATTTAAATTAAAATTAAAAATTAAAAAATTAAAAATCCTTTTAATTTGTTATGTAATATGTTTAGATAAGATGAATTTTACAATTTTTATGATAATAGAAAGATTATATTAATTATATAATTATCTAATAAATAAAAATATAATAATAGTTTACTCATATTTAAATATTTTATAATTTATAAATTTATATTTATATTATAAATTAGTATTAAATAAAATTAATTAAATCTATAAATATTATACAGAATACTTGTTTTATAGATGTGTGTGTGTGTGTGTGTGTGTGTGTGACTGTTCCATTCCGCGTGCGTTTGGTGGCCACCCGTTTACCGGTTTCAGTGAGATGAAACGGATTGCCTTATCCACATCCAGAGTTATGAAATGAGAGAGAGAGAGTTGATTCGACTCAAATTTATTATGTATATTAAATAAATTAATAAAAAATAAATTATTTTTATTTAATGATATTTTTTTCTTTAATCAATCATTTTAAAAATTTTGACTATGTACAATGAAAATTTTTTCTCATGAAATATGCATTTACAGAAAAAGTTATTATTCTCTCAAAAGAGAATTCGCTCTCTAGGAAACAGAATTTCTCCTTTTATTGACAGATCAGCTCCCGTATGACTTTCCAGGAAAGTACAAACTCATCCCCCCTCCAGGGGAAAAAAAAACTCCAGTCTTCCTCTACCAAATTGACGAGAGTTTTTCATCATATGATGTGTTAGTACAAAATAAAAAATTTAATAAGTCATTAAGACTAAATTAATTATTAATAACATTGCATGTATTATGTAATTTTTCACTTCTTTCATCATATAAAAATAATAATGAGTTCAATGGTTTTAAATAAATTATGGAAATGAGTATGTGATAGCTGTTTTCTCTTAAGAATGTAAATCTCTTCGATAAATAAAAAAAGAACAATTGAAAGAAACTTTAGGATTATTTGGGACGCTATTTTTTTGTTTTTAAAAATAATTTTTTTATTTTTTTGTTCTACAAAAATAAAAAAATTTATTTGACAACCTGCTTTTAAAAATTATTTTTCAAAAATTATTTTCTAAAAATATAACTGTTGACGTCGAAATTTGATCCGTGTGGGGAGAACCAGACTTCAGCCAACAGAGGATTCTTCGGGACCCCTGACCTGTTCTAGCTGGATTAATGTGTTTGCCCAGGTTAATTGACTAGGGTTAGCCAGAGAAGAGAATAATAGGAAGAACACATGATTTTACGTGATTCAGTCAAATCCAGGATTACTGGACCCTACGTCCACGGTAGAAACTTCTCTATTATGATAGTTTTCAGTATTTTTTCCGGCCTCTTCCTTTTTGCTAACAATATCATCCTATTTATAGAAAAAGGATGGATTCTGATCATTTATTACAAGCTACAGTTGTGTCAAATCAAGTAAGTAAGTACAGATGTTGAAAAGACCTCCTTTCGGTCCGTAGGCTCGTGGAAGCAGGCTTAGATCGACATATAGGTTCTCAGCTGTCACTGTGCTAGGTAAGACGTCATGTTGTCCCAAGCGAGGACTTCATAATTCCAGAGTAGTCGTGAGAGTCGCTGAGGGACCGGCGCGAGTATAACGGTCGCGGGGTTTGATCCTCAAAATTTCTACTTTGCTGAGTGCTACTGTCGAAGGGTGAGCGCTCGCGGCTCCCGTTGTTGTTTTACAGTGCGATACCTTGAGGCTTCCTGTCGAGGATTCGCCTTAGTTGTCTCCGCGGACTCGTTCTTGCGGAGTCGCGTTTTTTAGCATATAACAATAACTAAAAAAATAGTTTTCAAGAAATATCAAAATAGTATTTTCCCTTATTTTTGTATAGAATTGTTTTCAAATTTTTTTCAAAAATAAGAAGAATATCTGTTTTCATTAATGATAAAGTTGTAAATAATATTAAATATATTTTTTTCATCTTAAAAAATAAAAAAAATACTTATTTTCAAAATTT
>JANHAO010002047.1:0-30553 GCA_026873985.1 Saraca asoca | reverse complement strand
TACCAAGGACACCTGTTGGGAGATCCATGGAAAACCTCCTAATGCTAAGAGCAAATCCAAGACAAAGGGAAAAGGGTTGGTGGCAATCGGATAAAGTAAGGAAGAAAACAACCCCAAATTCAGCAAGAAGGAAGTGGACATTTTGAGAAAGCTTCTAAGTAAGCATGAATAAGAAAGCAGCAGCAAGGCATGCACTTTGGCTCAAGCAGGTAATGTGCACTCTGCCTTTGGCACTAAAACCATACAAAACAGCTATTGGATTGTGGACTCCGGAGCAACAGATCACATGACGGGTAATGTTAAATTAATTAGCAATTTTTAGTCATATTCTAGGGGAAAAGATGTGAGGGTAGCTAATAAAGGGTATGCTAAAATCTGTGGTACTAGCACGGTGAATTTGGATGGCAATTTATGTTTAAAAAATGTACTCTTTGTTCCTGGCTTAAACTGCAACCTACTGTCTTTACAAAAAATTTTAAGAGATCATAACTGTGTGGCTAAATTTGGCCCTAATGTTTATGTTTTTCAGGACTTAGAGAATGGGAAGAGAATTGGCAGTGCTAAGGAATTAGGTGGATTGTATTACTTGGAAGAAGCTGGAATAAAAAGGGCTAATGCTATCTCTCTATCAAACAATGATATTATCTTGTGGCACTATAGGTTAGGCCACCCCAGTCTGTCCTATATGAAGAAGATGTACCCGAATTTTATTAAGAAAGATTGCACCTTTATTCAATGTGAATTTTGTCAATTTTCCAAACATACAGGAAACACCTATTTACCTCGACCACATAAGCCCACAAAACCATTCATAATTATACACAGTGACATATGGGATTCCTTTATAATTAAAACACAAAAAGACGCTAGGTGGTTTGTTACATTTATCGATGACCATACACGAGTAACTTGGGTGTATCTTATGAAAGATAAATCTAAATTGTTTCAAATATTTAAAACTTTTTACTCTATAATACACACCCAATTCTGAGAGAAAATTCAAATCCTTAAAAGTGACAATGCCAAAGAATACCTCGGCAAAACCTTCAAATAATACCTAAATAGTTATGAAATTATCCATCAAACTTCTTGTGTAAACACACCTCAACAAAATGGTGTGGCGGAAAGGAAGAACAAACATCTCCTTGAGGTGGCAAGGGCTTTGATGTACACTAATAATGTACCTAGCCATTTTGGGGGGGATGCAATTCTTACTTCCGCCTACTTCATAAATAAAATGCCCTCAAAAACCTTAAACTTCCATACCCCTATATAGAAACTCCTTGAAACCTACCTTTATGTTCCTTTTCTTACCACAATACCTCAAAAGGTGTTTGGGTGTACGGTGTTTGTCCAGAATGACCATGGAGGGAAACTTGACCCACGCACACATAAGTGTATTTTCTTGGGGTATTCTTCTACACAAAAAAGGTATAAATGCTATTCACCCACTCTCTGCTGCCATTTTATCACCATGAATGCTACTTTTTTGGAAAACCAACCTTATTATCAAAAAGTGCCTATTTAGGGAGAGGAGAATGAAAGGGAATGGACCTTTTTGAGTCCAAATCAGACCCAGTCATCATATCTTCTATGCTATCAGCTACTTAGGCTAATTCGAATTAAGCCCCTAACATCACACCTACTGTACCACTACCTACCCAACCAGAAATTGGACCTGAAAATAGCTCAGACATTTACCCGGAAACCTGTCAAAACAAACTTGATTGTACCCAAAACTCACTTGAAGAAAGTGGTGCCAAAACTAGAAATATTGACAATGTCGAATTGGGGATGGACCAACCTATAGACAATGAACTCAAGGTTTATAGAAAAAGGAAATGAGGTGATATTTAGAAAAATCAACAACTAGAACAAGTTGTAATTGGAACCGAATCCACCTCAATTCATGAACAATGCAAGAACTCAATACCTACTCCAGGTCTGGAGGACGTAAACTAGCCTATTGCCTGATCATGCACACAATACCCCATTAGCATGTATGTATCCTACAAAAGACTCTCTCCAACTATGCATGCTTTTGTCACTAACCTATCATTTGAAAAATTGCCTGAGACATTCTAGGAAGCAATAAAAAATCCAAAATGGAGAGAGGCTATTCGAGAGGAGATAAATACCCTGAAGAAGAATAAGACGTGGAGAATTACAGAACTACCTCATGGAAAAACAAAGGTAGGCTGCAAATGGGCTTTCACCAAAAAATACAACCCTGATGGAAGCATCATCAGATATAAGGCCAGACTTATGGCCAAGGGTTTCACCCAGATGCAAGAAATTGATTACCAAGAGGCATTTGCTCCTGTAGCAAAATTCAACACTATAAAAATCCTTTTATCACTAGCTACAAATTTGGATTGACCTTTATATTAGATAGATGTGAAAAATGCATTTCTCAATGGAGATATAGAAGAAAAGGTATATATGGAATTGCCCCCAGGAATGAAGCAAAATGGAAACAAGGTATGTAAACTACTCAAATCACTCTATTGGTTAAAACACTCTCCAAGAGCATGGTTTTAGAGATTCACCCTAGTTGTTTCTAAACTTGAGTACAACCAATGTCAAACGGACCATACCCTATTTGTTTATCATGCACCCAAAGGGAAAATGACGCTACTCATTGTCTATATAGATGATATTTTCATCACAGGAAATGATCAAGCTAACATTGATCATCTAAAAAGGTCTCTTGCAGCTGAATTTGAAGTTAAGGATATGGGCAATCTAAAATATTTTCTTGGTATGGAAGTGGCAAGGACAAGGAAAGGGATTGCAGTATCTCAAAGGAAATACATCCTTGATCTGCTCAAGAAAACTGGAATGATTGGTGCAAAACCCATGGACACTCCAATGGAGACTAGTTACAAAGACAGTCTAAAAGAAGAAGGACCACTGGTTAACACCACTAGGTATCAACGACTAGTGGGAAAGCTAATTTACTTGTCCCATACACGCCCAGACATTAACTTCCTTGTAAGTGTAGTAACCCAGTTCATGCATAAGCCTAGAGAAGAACACATAGAAATTGTATATAGAATACTTAGGTACCTAAAAGGCACTCTTGGAAAGGGATTATTCTTTGAGAAAGGGGAAGTTAGAGGTATTAAAGTATACACTGATGCAAATTGGGCTGGATGTGTGATTGACAAGAGATCAACAAAAGGTTATTGCACATTTGTATGGGGAAACCTAATCACATGGAGAAGTAAAAAAATAGCCAATCATGGCTAGAAGTAGTGTTGAAGCTAAGTATAGAGCCTTAGCCTTAGGTATATGTGAGGTAATGTGGATCAAGAGACTCCTTAACGAGTTGAGAATTGGAAACAAGGCACGGATGACCGTGTAGTGTGACAATATGGCCACTATTGGGATAGCCAATAATCCAATTCATCATGATCGGATTAAACATGTGGAAATTGATAGACACTTTATTAAAGAGAAGATTAAGGGAGGAATTATCGACTTGTTGTATGTTCACACAAACAAGAAAGTAGTAGATGTTCTTCCTAAAACATTACCTAGGGAAAAATTTGAAGCCTTAAGCAGCAAGCTGGGAATGATAGACATCTATTTACCAGCTTGAGGGGGAGTATTGGCGGATATTATGGGATAATTATGGATTTATTCCTGATTCTATTCCAGATTTGGTTTCCCTAATTATCCTCTGTTAGTTGACCTCTACATCAAATCTGATATGATCAGATTTAATAGGATTTATTGCCTATTTTTTAGCCTTGTATAATGGGATTTGAGTAGCAGTTCTGTTGCTACCTATCCCCTATATAAAGGTATGAAAACCTAATGAAAAAATCATCATTTTCACCAACTTTACACAGTTTTCTTGCAGCTTCCCCTAAATATGGTTTAAGCATAAAATATGAGCTATTACCCTAATTTAATGAAGCCATTAGAAGTACAAAGTTCTAACAATTTCCATATTTTTGAATTCCACTATTTCTCCTAGAAACAAATTTTGAAAAAAAAAATCGATTTCACTTTATCTCAAAACTTTATATCTATTTTAGTCGTGAAGCAATTTTTCACACAACAAAACTTGCTAAGCATTAAATTTTGAGAAAAATATAAAACCTTCCTTTTTTAAGTTTAGGATGGTTGGATTTAGTCTTCATCAACTTTAAAAATTCAGTCAAAAAATTTATTGTGATTTTTATTTAAAAAATTTATAAAAAATCAAGTAATATAATAAAATGATTAATTAAATGATTGATAAGTGTTGATTTTAAGTTTTGTATAATTTAAAATTTGAAAATTTGTAGGAATAAATTCCAACCGCCCTAAACTTATAGGGGAATATTTTGTATTTTTCTCTTAGATTTTTATTGAGCCAAAGTTCACATGATTTTGGTTTTTCTGGATTTTGCTGTTTCAAAACCTGTCTAAGTTGGTCCAGCCTAAAAGGCCCAATCTAGACAAGGCTGAGTATAATTTGATCCAAAAGAAACTTGGAAGTGTGAGATCCAGACAGCACCATTGCATATGCGCCCCAGTTTGAATAATGAGAGAACTTTTTAGTTTGAATACAAGAGTAAGGGACCCACGCCTCGCCGCGGCTCTGAAATTACCGCCTTGTATCCAACGGCTATGATCCCGTATAAGTATTAAAGTAGTATCAACTTTCAACTCAAGTAGCCGTTTGCTAAATCAAACTCTTCATTTTCAAATTCTCAAAAAAAAAAAAAAAAAAGCAAAAATTTTTCAGAAAGTATTCTCTTTCTCCAGCTTCTGCCATCTTCAAAAGTCTCCTTTCAGCTCAGATCCTACATTCTACAACAAAGAACACGGTGCGCTGTTTTTTTTTTTTTTAAAATTTTTTCATTTTGAAGGATGTTAATTTCGGAGAAAAGCTTAAGCAGATAATATGTTTGCCATAAGTCAGGTTGAAGTTTTTCATTTTGCATTTGAATATTACGATCAGTTGCTGGTTGATGTAGGTCTATATTATAAAGCGGGAAAATGATGTCAATGACGCCTGATCAATCTAAGAAAGTTGGATTGGGGATTGCTGCATCTCCATCTCCGTTTCTCACACCTCGTCCAGAACGACGACGCACTGACCCAAGAGCGCTTGATTGGAACTCAAACCGTCAAGACAGGGACAAAGAGGCTAATGTGCAAGTGTTGCTTAGATGCAGGTGAGTTATTGTGTTTTCACTTTTCAGTTCTGTTGATTCTCGCAGGTGGTTTAAGCGTTAGAGTTTACACTTGATTTGAGCTAAAACAAGTAGAAAAAATGGTTTATTAAGAGTTGAGTTACATATAGTGCCAAACTTATCTGATAACTTGAACTCGTTGGATTACAGAGTGCCATGCATGTATTTGATGACTTGAGCTGACATAAGTAAAAACAAAATTGGTTTTTTCATAGCTGGATTGCATAGAGGCCCATCTTATTTGATGATTTGAACCTAGATAAGTCAAAAAATTGGTTTTTTGATAGTTGAATCACATATAGTGCCAAGCTTCTTTGATCAAGGATCTGGAGTGTCACCTGGATGAGATTTTATAATGTGTTAATTCAAATCAACGACGAATTTGAGTAGATTTTTTATCATCTTAATTGTGGATTTTTGCTTATTTTCTGATTATCAGGCCATTGAGCGATGATGAACAAAGGTCGAACGTTCCCAGAGTGGTGACATGTAATGAACAGAAAAGAGAAGTCACCGTTATGCAAACTCTAGCTAACAAGCAAGTAGATAGAGTTTTCACCTTCGATAAGGTATGCTTCTTCCACCCATTTTTTTTGTTTCAACTCTTCACTCTGATTCAACTGCAAGTAATAATTTAATGTTGTTTAATGCATTGGTAAGGTTTTTGGGCCTAAAGCACAACAAAGATCAATATATGACCAAGCCATTGCCCCAATTGTCAACGAAGTTCTTGACGGCTTCAACTGCACAATCTTTGCATATGGCCAGACAGGAACTGGTAAAACCTATACAATGGAGGGTGGGATGAGAAAGAAGGTAATATATTGTCACTCAACCTATTTTTCCTTCTGCCTACTATGCACTTGTTTGATTTAGAGTACATTTGGATAATTTTTTTGAACATGAATTTTGGAAAATGAGTTTTATGTATGGCAGTATATGTTAAAAGAATTTTTTGAAAGAAGATTTTATGTTTGGATAGTGTTTAAAAATTATTTTTGAGTATTAATTGACTAAAATCGAAGTAAAATACTATTAAAATGTAAAATATATGGAAACAACTGACTGTTGAGAAAAGCAAAAGAGTTCCATTTTTGCAGAAGTGTTAGCCAGAGTGTGCTTTTTCGTTGAAATGAAAGAGACATTCCATTCATTGCAACACTATAAAATAAATCATACTTTTTCCTTCATTTAAAAACTCAATTTTTTTCAGGCTTTAATTTTTTCTAAAAAAAATACATTTGCAAAAATTATTTTCGTACCCTCAAAATATTTTCTGATCACAGCAAGTATGTCCAATACCGTGATTGATACACAGGGTGGCGAGTTACCTGCGGAGGCTGGTGTTATTCCAAGAGCAGTTCGCCAAATTTTTGACATGTTGGAAGCACAAAATGCTGACTATAGCATGAAAGTGACCTTCCTTGAGCTTTATAATGAAGAAATAACCGATTTACTGGCCCCTGAAGACAGTCCTAGACCTATGGAAGAGAAGCAAAAAAAGCCTATAAACCTTATGGAAGATGGAAAAGGTTGTGTGATCGTAAGAGGCCTTGAAGAAGAATCAGTATACAGTGTGAATGAAATTTATTCTCTGCTAGAACGTGGAGCATCTAAAAGGCGCACAGCAGATACATTGCTCAACAAGAGAAGCAGGCACTTTTGCTTTTATACTGAGATGTTAAGCACTTGAACTGAAAAAAAAAAAAAAAAAAACCATGTTTAACTCAATTATGTAATTTTGCGCAGCCGCTCGCATTCAGTCTTTACAATTACTGTCTATGTGAAAGAAACAGTAATTGGTGATGAGGAGTTAATCAAATGTGGAAAGCTTAATCTTGTTGATTTGGCCGGATCAGAAAATATATTGCGTTCAGGAGCACGTGAGGTATGGGCAATGTTTCAACTTGACACCTTTTCTGGTTGTTAATAGCATGGCCATTCACATGCAAAGCAAACTACTGATATATGATGTTTAATTCTCTGATACTGCGTTTTTTACCAATCACAAGAAGTTAATAAAATATAGTTTATTTTATTTTTGCGCCCATTTTTTTAGTTTTTGTTTAATAAATGAAGAAGCCTTATATGGATTAAGATGTTTAAGAAAGGAGCCATATTTTTGGACCTTCATTGAAAACGAAGAATCAGAAGTTGATCTTGTTTGGTACTTGAACTACAGGGCCGAGCAAGAGAAGCAGGGGAGATTAACAAGAGCCTACTCACCCTGGGACGTGTGATAAATGCACTTGTAGAACATTCGGCTCATGTACCTTACAGGTTCACCTAAGTATCCTATTCAACTATTACGCTTATGCAAGTCTTGAGAAATGTCTACCTTAATATTTACGGCATTTCATTGTCTGTCGTTTCAGAGATAGTAAGCTTACAAGGATTTTACGAGACTCCTTGGGAGGGAAAACAAAAACTTGCATAATTGCCACTATTTCCCCATCTGCTTATTGTTTGGAAGAAACACTGAGTACACTAGATTATGCCAGTCGTGCCAAAAACATAAAGAATAAACCTGAGGTTTGTTACTACTGTAGCTTCCTCCTACAGATATTTTAAATGCAGTTTTTCCTTCTTGTGTTGATGAAAGCTCGTGTTTTTAAATAGGCAAACCAAAAAGTTTCAAAGGCTGTTTTGCTGAAGGACTTGTATTTGGAAATTGAAAGAATGAAAGAAGGTTTATTCACCGTGACTTTCTCATTTGACTTTCTCATTTCTTCGGATATAGAAAGATCTAAGCTCATGTATTTATCTATATAAATGTTGGATGCAGATGTTCGAGCAGCAAGGGAAAAGAATGGTGTATATGTTCCTCATGAAAGATTTGCTAAGGAAGAAGCTGAAAAAAAGGTAGACAAAAACCACACACACACATATATCTTCAGTTCATGAGATCAATGGCTAGACTGAAATTCTTGTCCGCAACCTCCATTTGTAAATGATTCTTCTGTGTCTGTTGATAGTTATTCCACTCCTCATTGCATATTTTAAATCGTTGCAGGCAAGGAATGAGAAGATAGAGCAATTGGAGAATGACCTGAGTCTTAGTGAGAAAGTATTCTCCAAATACTTGGTTGAAATTTCTCCAAATCTTACGTGAACTTGGTGTCCATAACTTACATTTTATCTTGCAGCAAGTGGACAAGTTCCGGGAGCTCTATCTAACCGAGCAAGAACAGAAACTGGATTTGGAATCCGAGCTTAAGAATTGCAAGGTGTGTATAATGGAAGTTTTCCCTTCACAATTTGTCCATCCCAAATTCTTGTCTCAAGTTCAATTATTCTTCCAGGTAAATTTGGAAAAAAGCAGCAAGGCCTTGCAAGATCTTCAAGAGAATTACGGGCAAGTAGTTTCAACATTGAAGGAGAAGGAGTGCATCATTTCCAAGCTACTGAAATCAGGTAGGCCAATCTTATGATATATTTATAGATTATGATGACTTTTTTCAATTCACGTTACAATGTACATCTTATCTCTATGTGTAAACAGAAAATTCTTTAATTGAGCATGCAAAGGAATTATGTACAGATCTACAGAATGCATCAGATGATATTGGTTCATTGTCCTCCAAGTTAGGTATGACTCTTCCATTTTGAAAGATTGACTTCATGGTCAAGAAATATGCTCAAAAGTGGATGTCAAAATGAATTTGAGCATATCTTCTCATATATGGTTTATGGTTAACAACCAATAACATTTCTGAAAAGTACTATTATAGATGCCATGATTTTTTTCTGCCTGGGCAAAGTATTTTATATCAGGAGAATGATATTCAAAAGACGGCGCATTACACTATGCACATTCATTTCTATATGATCTAGAGCTGTTGTTCGAGCCTTCTGAGGTTTATTATTATTGCAGATCAGAAAGAGAAGATGGAGACAGAAAACCAAAAAATGGTCCTAAATTTTGGTTCTTTGCTGAATGAGAGCTTAGAAGACCTGCACAAGACCGTCATGGAGTCAATTTCTCATCAACAGAAACAATTGAGAAGCATGGAAGATCATGTCTCATCATATCTTAGCAGTAAATATGATGTAAGAAAGATGAAAAAAACCATGCTTTACTTACAGTTTTATGCGTCTTGTTTTCTGCTTATCTGTTTGAAAGAAAATTTCTTCAGGCTGCTCAGGATCTAGAATCAAGGATCAAGAAAATGACAGAGATATACACTTCAGGAGTAGGGACCCTGAAGGAGCTAGCCAACACATTACATATCAAAGCTTCGTCAGATGTGGAGCATATACAATCTAAAGTCTCATCACAGACACTGGCTGCTGAAAATGTAAGTCACAAAACATTGCTTCTGATACTTAAAATCAAAGAATCGTAGTGATGACTGTTGAGAGATGGCAAAAAGTTGAAAGGTTATTACTTCTCTCAAGTTGAATATGTTGTGCTTCTTTACAGTTTCTAGCCACTGCCGCACTTGAGGCAAAGGATATTATATGCAACATCCAGAATTCTCTTGATGAGCAAAAACGGCTGTTAGCATTCTCCATTCAACAGCAACAGGAAGTAGGCTCCATTTGTTGCCATCATTCTTTTATTGATCATGTATCATTATATTATTGATCATGCAACTATGGAAAAATGTAGGGATTAAAGCAAAGTATGACTTCGGCCCAAGTGATTTCAGATGCATCTGTGAACTTCTTCAATGACATTCATCATCATTCTTCAAGAGTGATGAAAATTCTTGAAGAAACTCAAAATGAGAGATCCCACCAATTAGTGAATTTTGAGAAGTTGTTCAAGGTAAGCAAATGTCAAGATGGTGCACAAATATCTGGGTCAGAATCACTGTTAATTTTACTTCTCTTTTGCCTGAAACAGGAAGAAGCTGCAAGAGAGGAACAGCAGGCCTTAGAAAAAATTACTGCAGTTTTAGCAACCCTAACATCTAAGAGAAATGCTATGGTCATTATTCTTTCTTGTTTCAATTCCTTGTTGAGAGAAATGCTATGGTCATTATTCTTTCTTGTTTCAATTCCTTGTTGCCAAACATAAACAATATTGTATATTGTTATTGACTTCTCTAAAATATGCATTAGGTCTCGGAGGTATCAAGAAATATGCAGGACACAAGTATGCAACAGTCTAAAAGATTACAGCTAGAGATGTGCAACATGCAGCAAGTCTCAAAGGCTGCTACCAAAGAAATTGGTGAATATGTAGAGAAGGTGAATAGTCATTTCATGGAGCAGACATTCTCAGCAAGTGATTTTAGTGCTACAATGGAAAATTGCCTCCAGGAGTGGTAAGTTTTTCTGCTGCTTCTCTTCCTGCCATCCATTAATCTCTGATAAAGTAGAGAATACTGTGTTATGAATTAACCAAGTCTGTGGACTAAACCCTAAGCTCTAAACATAAAAGTATATGAGGATAGTTATTCGTACACATGCACAATAGGAAGAGTTTGATGTCTTTTCTTATTTTGCTTCTCTTTCCATTGTATGCAGTTCAAAGAAAGTGGACTGTTCTAGACAGCAGTGGGACGATGCCCAGTTGTCCCTAATCAATCTCAACAAGAGCAATCTTGCAGAGATGGAATCTGCTGTAAAGTGAGTTTTTGTTGGTTGGTTTGGTAGAATAATTTGAAATTTGAAACCTTCTAAAATTTTATTGATATATAACAGGGCAAATATCTCAGAAAATCATGCTTTAAATCAAGAATTTGTGTCTCTATCATCTTCTATGGATTCGGTTTATGATTCTGTAAACCGTAATCTGCTGGCTGCCATAAATGGTAATTAAAACTCTAGCATTTAAAATTTTCAGTTTTCAATTTCTTATTATCTTTGCTCGATCTCACTCCACACATCTAATTGAGGGAAACAAAACTTTTACTTTCAGGTTCACTAAAGCTGGATCAAGAGAACAAGGAGGAAATTGATTGTATGACTACACGGTGGGCAGAGCAGCTCAATTCTGTGCAAGATAAGCATGGTGAAAGCATATCAAATATCCAAGTCCAAGCGGAAAAGTGCCTTGTAAAAGATTACTTGGTAGAACCTCCATCTTTACTTTTTGGATTACACCTTTGAAATATATGGAAAATCAGAAAAGATTTATCTATATAGATACATGTCAATGTCATGAGTTGTTTAGAAACCTCAAAGCAATATATTCTCTTCTTTATAAGCAGGTTGATCAGCATACAAGTAACACACCCAAGAAAAGAATGATAGCGATCCCCAGCCATGCATCCATTGAGGAGATGAGGGCAAATATCCCAGAAGACAATCCCCCAGAGAACAGAACAAAATGGTTTCAAGCGGAAAGCAAAATTCCATCTCTGACAGCCTCTCTAAATCGAACTCCTTTTGCAGATGTGAATTGACTCCGGCCAGGACAGTTAGCAGAATCCAACCTTAATTAGTTGGGTAGTTGGGTTGTCCCTTGTTTCTAAGGGAAGCTCATCAACTGATGAGTTCTTGTAATATCCTGTAATATATAATTAGCAAAGATGAGGCAGTGTTTGCTTACCATCATATGTAGCTTAGTTCTCTTCCTTTCTCGTTTTAGAATAATGATTATGTTGCTATAAACATCAGATGCTAGTAGTAGTGTAAAATTCTAGTGGAATTCAACTATAGCTAAAAAGGCTTTTGATCTTTTATCCCCCTCAGTCCTGGTTGATCTTTTTTTTATCAACCAGCTTATGCATGCAGATTTTAAAAATCTTGCTTCTAACTTTTTTTAAGTGCAATAATTACATTGGTACGAAAAGATTAAGAACATTCTGAGGTTCCTTGAAAACACCATGTTTTATTTCATCTGCTGCTTCGAAGTTTCACCGTAAACGTGTCGGCGGCTCTAGTGTGTATGATGAGAGAAATGCCAACAAAGTACGACGTTTGTGTGTGAAAAGCAGCGAAGGCAAACAAATGTGAAGCTGTTTACCCACCAACTCAAGGAAAAGTATGTTTTTGTGTAATTCATTCATTTTACTCAAACCGTCACCTGCACACCAATTTAGTAAATGTGAACGCACAGAATGTTGAACAGTACATAGACAAATTCAGACTTTGACAATGATAATAGAATGCCATGAAAGCATTCGAAATCGAATTTTTCGAAGGAAGAAGAGTGAGAAGACCCACCTGCCCCTTTGTATGACTTGTTCACTCGGTGGCCCAAAACGCTGCTGCGCCTACTCGGCTATAAAAAAACTGAAGCGTAGTCTCCACGTGGACAAAATATTTTCGTTGAGTACCAAAACAACACAGCCACAATGTCAACATTCCATCATCAATTACGTCACCACCAAGGGCATTCATGTCAATACAGCAACGAGTCAGAGACCAAAAAGGCAACTCCATAAACATGGATGTTCTTTCTCACCACAACTGCCTATAAATACCCATTTCCGGCTCCGATACTCCTCACTATTTCCAAACTTCATTTCATCACTTTAACAATCCCTAAAACCACTCTTCCTTTTCTGCTAAACCACCCATTTGGATTGATTTCAAATCTTTGCGTAGCCATGAAGAGACAGAGGGAAAATGAGAAAACAGAGAGCTTAGAAAGCTTAGAATTGGCGAAATATCTATTGCTCCTATCCGAAGCCACAAAAATCAATCCCCAGAATGCTTCATTTTCATCCCCCCATGCATTTGAATGCAAAACCTGCAACCGAAAATTTTCATCTTTTCAAGCACTTGGTGGGCACAGGGCTAGCCACAAGAGGCCAAAACTAGAGGGCGAAGAAGAACTCACATTACAGGCCGAATCTCTGAGCTTGGGAAATACTAATAATAATAAAGGTTCCAAAATGCACGAATGCTTTATTTGCGGTAAGAAATTTGCTCTGGGACAAGCACTGGGAGGCCACATGAGGAAGCATAGATCAGCTGCCATGAATGAAGGGTTTTCTGCTATAAATCAGCCGGCTGTTGAGAAAATGCCAGTTTTGAAGAGATCTAATAGTAAGAGGGTTGTGTGCCTGGACCTCAATTTGACACCTTTGGAGAATGATTTGAAGTTATTGTTTGGAAAGATGGCTCCTAAAGTTCAACTTTCTGTGCTCTGATTTCTATCTTTCCTTTTATTCACCTGTTATTCTTTCAATTCTTTCTGTAAAGAGAAAAATTCTTTGTTTCTACTTTCTAGGTTGCTTAAGTGATTGTTTTTTAGTTCTATTGATTTGTAATGGAAGTTAGGATAGGAATAGAGCATCTCAAGTCAGAGTGATTGTAATTGACCCTTTTACTCACATGTCCTACTTTCAATCTTTTATTGTAAAGAGAATATATTCTTTGTTTCTAGGTTACTTAAAGTGATTTTTTATGAGTTCTTATCATTACTACCAATTAGATTTGTAATTTTGAAAGAAGACAGTTCCTTAAAGGGAAGGTGAAATTGGAAAAGAGCACAGAGCAAAAATCATCTTAGCCGCATAATCAATCTACTTATAAGTACATAATTAAGAGAAATATCCATATACTACACCCATAACACCTATAGTTACTCACGTCTAACAGAAAAAAGACGGCTATCATTTTTGTATTCCATATATTAATTTTATGAAATTTACATACTTCAAAAATCATATTTTTAAAATTTTAAAATATTAAAATTATAATGATTTTTTTATTAGGTGAGAATAAATATATATATATATATATATAAGTATTTCTCGTATAGTAAATATCGGCAATAAATAGCAAATTAAATGTTTGCTTTATCAAGTTGTTGCGTAAGTCCCATGGGAGCTAAAGTTAATCAAGCATTTTAAACGAATGAGCTTATCCTTTTTTTCTTTTTTTTTTTTCATATTTTAATTAATATGTGGCCATTGAAAAACTTTACAGAATTCGTAGAAATATTAAATTAGAAAGCTATTAATTTTGACAAAGCAGAAAAACTATTATAGGTCCATATATATTTGTCCTACCATGATATTAACTAAAAGCTGTGGCTTCCATGGACCGTGTCTCTGCACAACGAATACCAGCGGCTTCTCTTGACACTCACAGAGAAAGAAAACACCCGAAGCTTCAACGAAAACCATCAGCTCGCCGCTCGCGACTGCTTCACTCGGCTGGGCAGAAGGTAGCTCACCAGAAAGCCTCTGATTTGAATGTCATGAAAGGACAAGATCATGTCAATAATAACCTCAGCAATCCTGTAACAACCAAGGGCACTCACGTCATTACAACAAGTCAAAACAAAGTCCAACTCAACTTTGCGTCCCAGAGATTTGACGAAGATGGTTTAGTCAAAGTCCTTGTAATATTACCAATGACACTCGGTACTATTTCACTCAATGGATAATTCATCAATCTTAATCAGTGAGATCAATTAATAAATGTGATCAGATTAAATCAGTTAAGGATAAAAGGGAAGCTGGATAAATTAAAATAAGTATATCACGGTTCAAAGGCCTTAATATAAATCAAAGGTAGAAGCTGAATTCAAATAGAACTGCTGTCATGAAAAGATTTTCTTCTATAAAATATATTTTTAGGATGAAGCGTTTATCATTAGGTCAAAGACTATATAATTTTTAATTTTAATATAATTTTATTTTTTGATGTTCACAACACATAAAAAATTATAATATAAAGAACTTCGCAGAGCACATTTAACATAGTGATGAATTGAACTATCAAACATTGATATTATATCTATGTATGAAAACAAATCCTTAAAGGTGGTTATTAACCTTTCATTCAACCAACACATGCCAAATTCAAAAAGTTCCGCTGCTAAAGAGATGTAAGACTAGTGTTAGGGTTTTGTGGTTGGATCTGAACTTGACACCTTTGGAGAATAACTTCGAATTATTGTTTGGACGTACAAGACGCCTAAACTTTATCTTTCTTCGTTTTGACCTTTTTTTTTTCTCGGTTTTGTTTTTTCCTCAATTTGTTTATTTGAATTCTTTCCATTTTCTTATGTAAAAACCTTTTTTTTTTCTTGTGTCTGTTGATTTTTTATAATTCACAACTATTATGTGGGTTGTAGCACTTGTGATTGTAATGGAACAAGTTAAAACTTTCACATAAAATTTATTACCAAGACTAGATCCCAAAGTTGGAATTTTATATATTCTTCGTACATTCCTAGAAATATAAGTATAGAATATTTAAACAATGAAGTCATAATTTAAATACGTGAGATCCATGTAAAAATTATACATGTCAAAATCTTATTAATTTAAAAGTGTTGGTTAATATATATATATTAGGGAAAAATATAAATTATCTCCTTTAATATTATGGTAACTTTGTATAACATTTATAATTATTAATTTTTACAATTATTTTTAAATTTATTTATAAGTGAAAAATTACATCTACATAAGATATTTTTCTATAACTCTAAAAGAAATTTAGATGTCATATTATATCGATATAAAGATTCAAATGTAAGGATTGTAATAATATACTTTCTTACTTGCACTAAACAAGTGAACCATACCAATGACTAAAATATCCTTAAATAGAGAAAAATAAAAAAAAAGTACACAAGTAATATCATTTTTTAAATTTAAATTATAAAACCTTTACATTATATTTATTTTTCACAAAATTACGAATTAACAAGTATATTTATCTCCTTAAATGATTCATAAAATAAATTTTACATATAATTTATCACTTATAAATAAATTTGATAATTATTATAAATATTAAATATAATTACTCAAAATTGAAAAAATTAAAGAGGGAAACATTTTTTTTCCATAATAATATTACATTGCAGGTATAAAACTCTCGGCTTTATTTTCCTGATGACTTATCAATTGAGTTTTATGGCCTTTTTTAATTATTTTATTATGAATGGCAGCCATTGCAATCTGAAAGATTTGCCATCTGACATGCATATGTGGCCTTTCTTGGATATGTTACTGGTGACCAAGACTTCATTAAACCGGCCAGACCAGAGCACATGAAGCTAATAAACTCAAGCTCTCCTGCGCATAAAATTAATTTGGAGAAATATTCCACAGCCCAGAGAGCCCAAATACGACATTGGAAGCTCAAGGGCAGCAATTAAAGTGACTGCTTGATGCTTTGAAGTTGTCATTAATATAGTAAATGATAATAGCAGATAATAACATCCTCTGTTGTAATGATATCAGTATTATTATCATGTCACTTATACCTTTTTGTATTTATTTATTTTTATTTTTTTATGTTAGAAAAAATTTATTCACTCAATTATTTTTTATATAAAAAACATTTTTTTCTTAATATAAAAATAAGAGTAAGGAAGGAGTTTATATGAAGGAATGCAAATAGCATTATTTTATAATAAACATATACATGTTATTAATTGTTATTAATTCTCTGTTTGTCAGGGTTATGTGTTGATACATGCTAAAAATTGTTAACTTTTTTAATCTAAATTTAACTTAAAAGTCATAAAAATTATTATTTTATATAAAATTTTACAATTTGTTGATGATGGACAAATCCATGAGAATTTAATATATTAAATTATCCCAATTTTATAAGAGGATGAGTTCAAGTCGAATCCAAGAGGTTGAATGACTAATTTAAGTGTTAATCGGAACAGTGGGGTTTGTTATCTAAAACATAATTCATAAATAAAATTTCAAAGACAGTATAACAATCAAACAAATTTTGAATTGTGAGAAGGAAAATTCAATTAGGCAATTTTCAATTCAAGAGAAATTCATGCATTCAATCGTTGATTGATCCTAAACATAAAATGTATTATCTCCTTTTTTATTATTTAACCATGTTGACGGTGAAATCTAGTTCATACGGAGGACCCAAACTTCAGTCAATGGGGAGGAGTTCAGGGCACTAATGCTGCTTCCAAAGCACAGAAGAAGATGAACAAAGAGGGAGAAAGAAAAGAGAGACAACGAGTTTAACGTGGTTCGGCTAAATCCGGACGGCACCGGACCCTACGTCCACGGCGGGATTTTTATTAGTATACTAGAAATGTTTTTTTCTTGACAGAGTGTTTGCTTACAAAACTCTCTTTTTTTTTCCTTCATTTCTAACAAGGTAATCCTATTTATAGGAGAAGGAAGAAATACATACATTAATTATAAGCTACAGTTATATTATATCAAGCGTTAAATAAAAAGAACAGTAAATGATTACAAACTAGCCGTTGTAGGCTGCAAGCTACAGAATGGTCTCCCTAGGCTGGCGGTAGGTATGAGCCTGTTGGCATCTAACGCTTTGGAGTTGTTGTGTCAAGCAAGATACTTATTGTTTGAGCAGAGATTCCGGTTTAGGGACGTCGCGCGGGCTACTGGTAGCGAGCTAGACACTGCTGTAGCGAGGAAGCGGGCTTAAGCAGAGTGGTCGGCTGCTTATCGAGTTGATCCCATGACCTTCTCGTTGGGTCGTGTGATCGCTTAGATTGCCGCCTCTAGAGACAAGGCTCGCTCCTCGAGATGATGTCGGGGCCGCTTGGCTGAGTGCCTTTGGTGCCCCCGAGAATGTGGACTCTCGGGGCTATTTTTGTATATAACATAAGCCCCCTAACTCTCAGTTTGCTTCGCGGGCCAAGAGTTGTAGGTTTTCGAGGATTGATTCGTATCTCCAATCAGTGTCCTTCTTTGATTGAGACGTCTTGTGAAATGTCTTTCCGTTCTGCTCTAGGCCGGGCTTTCTCCTGTTTGTCATTTTTGGTCATTGGCATGGCATTGTCGCTCGTTTCAAGCTGTTGGATGAAGATTAGATCAGATTTTCTCTGGATTCTTCAAAAGGCTGAGCGGGTCTATTTATTGCCTGGGGCATTCTTTTCTTTCATCCCAGAGAAACTCGATGGAGGAGACTGAAGTGCCATTGTTATCTTGGTGTTTTGGCTTCCGACGAAACTTGTTGAGACATGGATTGCCTGTTACAGAGTGGCAGGAGACATGGATAGCCCGTTGCATGTGGCTTCGGTGCAGGATCCGCTTGGCAGACTCTTACGGGTTCTCGCGGTGACTTCTAGCCACCTCCTCCGGCCGTTGCTTGTAGTGCTGCTGCCTAGCCAGCCAGCTTCTACGACTTTTTGAATTATTGTGTGTGGCTCAAGAGGACGTGTCAGAGGAATAAGCAGGAGGAACTCTGGAGCTGCTGCTATTCTGTGAACTCAACGATTGACAGCTGGCCTTTTGACTATTTTTTACAAGAATTTTAGTGCCAAGCTTTCAGTCTTTTTCTCCTGATGTACTGTTGCCTCGCTGGGTCAAGGTCTTCTTTGCTGTATGAGCTTTTCTTCTTTCAGATATTGTAATGAATGCTTCAAGCATTATTGTATGTAAGTTTTGATAATTAATGAGAACTTTTCTTCAGCCAATTGACTGTGTTTCATTTTTCTCTTAGCTTGTTATGAGTGAGAGAGGGGTCATGAGTGAGCTATGCCCAAGAGATCTCGTTTGAGATATAAGAGATACGTCCACATAAGAGTTGTGGAAAATTTATCTGTATGAAAGTTACGAGAGACTCATCCCCATGAAAGCTGCAAGTAGTTACGATGATTTCGTTTCAGTAATGGTAAGGTAAAAATCATTCGTTGAGTTTTTTGTTGTAGCAAGGTGAAAACTATTTGCTTGAGACAATGACACTGTAGCGGGGTGAGAACCATTCGCTGTAGCGATGATGTTGTAGAAATTATACTATAGCGAGGTGAAGACCGTTCGCTGTAGTGAATATGCTATAGCGATTATGCTATAGTGAGGTGAAGATCATTCACTATAGCGATTATGTTGTAGCGAGGTGAAGACTATTTGCTGTAGTGAATGCTGTAGCGAGGTGAAGACTGTTCACTATAACGAGGTGAAGACCGTTCATTGTAGCGAATGCTATAGCGAGGTGAGGACCATTCGCTGTAGCGAAATTACAAGGGTGGAGTGAAAACTCCTTTGTCTAAATAGCGTTTAGCCAATCGACAACTTTCATTCATTTAGGATATAGTGACTAGTACAATTGATAATAAATGAGCGTTACAAAATCAAAATATGGTTCGGATGGAGGGCACAGGCTCTTGGGTGGCAACTTGCTGAGCCTGTTGAGCGCACTGTCCTGATGGCCTTACAACATAATCCCGTAATCAACCCCTTCTAACGAGATCTTCAATGGCGTCTCTTAGTGCATGGCACTCTGAGATAGTGTGTCCAGCCTTGTTGTGGTAGGCACAAAACCTGCTTTGATCTTTGGACTTGGCGGGTACCCTCATTGATTTAGGTTTTTCGAAGTCCTCATTATGCCTTTCCATGGTAAAAATTCTATCCTGTGCGTCCGACAGGATGCTGTAGCTCTCGAAGCGGTCTCTGGGCCGCTAAGGTTTTGCCTTGTTCGTGAGACGAGGGGTAAGGTTGTCGTGACTCTTACTACTCCTCTTTTTGCTCGCGAGGGGACTATTATGGCCCCCCTTGTTTTTAGATTCCTCCACTCCAAAGGTCTCTTTCCATCTTATTTGCTCAATCATAGAATTCAGCAAGATCTCGAGCGGGGGACTTGTAGAGGCTCTTGTACAATTTGCTATCTTTGCGAAGTCCTGCTGAGATAGTTGTTAGAATACTTTACTCCGAGGGACTTTCCACAGAGTTGGCCTTGTGTCTGAATCGGGCCACGTAATCTCTGATCGACTCATCCTTGTGTTGAAAATTCATCACGAGATGGCAAGGGGGTGCGAGGTGCCTCTTCAACGCTCGATATTGGTCAATGAATTTCCTTTGGCATTCCTCCCAGTCGCTGATACTGCGAGCCGGGAGATGCCTAAACCAAGTGCGAGGCATTATCCTTAGCGTGGCAGGGAAGATGCAACACTTCACCGAGCGATTGATTGTCTGGAGGTCCATTTGAGTGTTGAACGCATCCAGGTGGTCACTCGGGTCACCGTTCCCATCATATAGCGGAATAGCAGGCACTCTGAGTTTCTACGGGAGAGGTTATCTCTCGATCTCCACAGAAAATGGTAAAGTCTTCTCATAACGAGGTTGATTATTTTGATGTTATGGGCGCTCTTCCAGCTGTTTCAGCCTTTGGAGAACCTCTTCCGTTGCTGGAGGCTGATCTTCGCACTGAGGGGTCGAGCTTTCTGCCCGTTGCGAGCCCCCTAGTCGTTGGTTGTCACAATCGTCACAAGCTTCCCTCTAAGCTTCCTCTCGAAGTTGCTGGAGTTGTGCCATGAACTCTTCTTATCTTTGGGCATTTTGTGCTTGTGCCTGAGCGAGCACTTTGACAATTTCAGCCAATTCTTTGACTGTATTCTCGAGTGCTGATTGGGACCAGTAGGGAGTTTGTGCCTCTTGTGCTTCGGGCACAATGGCGTGCTACTAAGAAGCTAGAGCTGTAGAACTCTGAGTTGTTCTCCCTCTGGCCATGGTTAAGCTACAATGGAAACTTCAGAAAGCAGATGGTCCCCATAAACGGCAACAAAATATTGACGGTAAAATTTGGTTCGTACAGAGGACCCAAACTTCAGTTAACGGGGAGGAGTTCAGGGCACCAATGCTGCTTCCAAAGCACGAAAGAAGATGGACAAAAAGGGAGAAAGAAAAGAGAGACAATGACTTTAACATGATTTGGCTAAATCCAGATGGCATCGGACCCTACGTCCACGGCGGGATTTTTATTAGTATACTAGAAATGCTTTTTTTTTACAGAGCATTTGCTTACAAAACTCTCTTCTTCTTCTTTTTCCCTTCCTTTTTGACAAGGCAATCCTATTTATAGGAGAAGGAGGAAATACATGCATTAATTACAAGCTACAATTATATTACGTCAACCATTAAATGAAAAGGATAGCAAATGATTACAAACTGGCCATTGCAGGCTGCAGAATGGTCTCCCTAGGCTAGCAGTAGGTCTGAGCCTGTTGGCATCTGACGCTATGGAGTTGCTGTGTCAAGCAAGATACTTATTGTCCGAGCGAAGATTTTGGTTCGAGGACGTCACGGGGGCCGCTGGTAGCGAGTTGGATGCTACTGTAGCGAGGAAGCAGGCTTAAGTAGAGTGGTCGACTACTTATCGAGTTAGTCTCGTGACCTTATCGTTGGGTCACGTGATCGCTTGGATTGCCGCCTCTAGAGACAAGGCTCGCTCCTCGGGATGATGCTGAGGCAACTTTGCTGAGTGCCTTCGGTGCCCTCAGGAATGTGGACTCCTGGGGCTATTTTTGTATACAACAAACCAAAAATTAATTTAAGCCCAGTACCTAAATTAAATTTTTATTGTTTTTCCCCAATTTCATTATTTAAGCTCAACACCCAAATTAAATCTCATTGCTAACTAACTTCAGCCTAACACCTCAATCAAATTAATAATAGCATCAAGGACATAAAGAGGCTAAGACTGTATAACAATCATACACTAGCATATAATGATTTAATCCATCTTACATTTACCTTGGGTGTTAAACAATTATACACTAGTGCATAATCATAACACCTAATTGCCACTGCTCTAAGCTATCATAATAATTACAGATTATGAATTTTAAGCTAATGATAATCATAATAGATAATTAATTAATGTGCCCTATTAGGTAATTATCTTGTATAATTAAAATAGAGAAACAATAGGTAACCAAATTAGGAATAAATCAACAATACAATCAGGTCTCACAATCACAATTGAATTGAAGTAGAATTTTCCTTGCATGGAAAAAAGAGTTTAGTTAATAATTACCAAAGAATTAAAAATGAAAATAAAAAAAAAAGAAAAAAACCTGGAAGAAACTAGTGTTCTTGCCTTCAGAGAGCTTATCCCTTATTACAAAGTTAGAGAAATAAAAAAATCCACCTCAAAGTGTTTCAACTAAGTTTTTCTATTAGTTCTTTTCTTCTTTACTTGGACTACTGAAATGGGTTAGATAAAAGTACAATTACACTTTGGTGTCTTTATAGGAGTTGTAGCCCTAGTTCTCAATAATCCAATGGCCTAGACCTTGCTTAAAATGAAGGCTTCTAACTTAACTTATGAGTCAAAACCCAAAATAGACTCTACAAAGCAGACCAACTCGTAATAAATTCTGTCTTTCAGATTCACAGTCCTATAATTCTTTCAAAATGGCACAGTTTTACCTTAAACCCTTCATGGAAGTTGTGTATGTGAATCTTAGCTATCCAATAGGCCTAAGTTTGTACCATTTAAAGGACTAGAACTCTAGATATGATAAAAATACCGTAATTGGTTCAGGATTAGCAAGTTAACACTCTTTGATTTCTAAGCTAACTTTGACCTACTAAACGTTTGAATTAGGCTTAGGACTCTCATAAGAATCATAGGCCTTTCTCTTAACTTTCCAATGATATAAGAATTAACCTAATCAGAGGTTTAAAACTCCAAATACAACCAAAAGTATGAAACAATGTCACATTACAAAATTAATCCAAATTAGTTCTAAATTTGACCAAATCATAAAACCAATTACAAGTACTTTAATTTGCACATAATTATGACAAAAGACTAAATATAGAAGAGGTATAAAATATATAAATATTGCACTTATTAAGTTCTCCCACACTTAGCTCTTACACGCCCTCAGACAAGACACAATAAAAATTCTCAAGAGACATAGCATATCATGAAGCAACACTCCTAATTGCTCAAAACTTGAAATCAATTAGCATACCAATTTCATTCAAAAGAAAGCAAACCAAATTGGTAGATCCTCACAAGATAAGCTCTAAACTCTCTTAGTGTTTAAGGGGAGTGTCTTACTCAAATTCACTCTATAAAAATGCATTACCATAAGCTTATTTATCATCTAATCTCTACTATTCAAATCATATGTATAACATAAATCAAAAGGACTTTTCAAGGGTTGTAATAGGCTTAGGGAAAAGGTAATGAATGATATAGATGTGAGAATCAAAAATCAAAAAGACCAATCGAGCATTGAAGCATATATTCAAACAAACAAATAAAGCAATTAAAATTGGAAAATAACATCACAAATTTCAATCTTGATCAACTTTTCTTTTTCTCTTTGCCTTTTTCCTTTTCTTCTATTTTTTCACCTATTTTTTCCATCCATTTTTCTTTTTTCTTTTCTTTTATATTCTTTCGAGCTCTTTTTTCTTAAACTTTTGTTTTCTTTTCTTTCATTTTTTTTAATTTTCCTTGAATATTGTAATGATCACATTTGCCTTTTTACCAAGCAATTAGCATATTCTCGTACTTGTTTAAGAACTGATCCCACTAATAGATCAAATGCTTCACTAATCCCTAAAGTTAAGTAAAGAAATTAAAGACTTGGGCTTGTTAATGAGCTATATAACAAGAAAAATGGGTCAATTAGGCTCAAAGGGGCTCATTAATGGTAAATTGCAAGGTTGACTAATGGAGCAAAAATGGCTCAATCAAATGATATTTTAATTATATTCATACATACATGTGCCATATAATCTTAAAAGACTCAAAACAAATTCTGAAAAAACAAATCTATGGAAGATAATCATACACAAAAATGAAGAAGAAGCTAAAATATATATTTAGTTCATAAGCTCAAAACCTCACAGGCTAAATGTCTACCAAATTCAATTTACTAACATTTCTAAATCCATCACTAAACTAATCAATTTTAAAGATGCGAGACAATTTGTTTAATCATGCTATACAACCTTCAAATTCTTTTGATTCCTACTCATGTCATAAACAAACTCAATAACATTGAAAAACACCTAAATGAACAAAACAAACATAATTTTATTTTTTAAAAACATAAACATAACAATCCAAATTATTGAAATTTGAAAAACATCCTAAAGTCTCCCTTAGACTTACACTTCACATTGTCCTCAATGTAAAACACAAAATCATTAACAAATTATTGACATATAAAATAAAATAGATAAAGATAAAGAACAAATTGTTTAGGTTGCCTCCCAAGAAATGCCATTATTTAACATCGTTGGCTTAATGGGGCATTATTTCTTCTTAACCAAGATCATTTGAGCAAACTGACTCTTCCAGCTAAAATTCCTTTATTATATGCTCTTGGAAACCTTCAAAGAATGGCTTAAGTTTATGCCTATTGATCTTAAATACTTTGTTAATTGCTAAGTTTTTTTTAATCTTAATTGCACCATAAGAAAACACATTAGTAACAATAAAGGGTCTAATTCAACAAGAACATAACTTACCAAGCATCAACTGATGTTTGGAATTGTAAAGTAGAACTTTTTTTTTCCAACCAGGAATTGTTTTCTAGCAATTATCTTGTCATGAAACACCTTGGTTTTTCCTTGTATATGCATGAGTTCTCATAAACTTCAAGCCGAATCCCTTTGAATTCTCAAAACTACAATTTGCTTTGTTCACCAACTTCATCTACATCCATATTGCAACTTTTCACTGCTTTATAAGCCTTGTATTGTAACTCTACAGGAAGGTAACATGCTTTGCCAAAAACTAACTTGTAAAGACACATCCCATTAGGTGTCTTGTATGTTGTTCTGTAGACCCATAATTCATCATCAAGTCTATGGCTCCAATCCTTCCTACTTGGCTTCACTATTTTCTCTAAGATAGACTTGATTTCTTTATTGGAGATTCCAGCTTGTCCATTTGTTTGAGGGTGGTAAGGTGTAGATATCTTGTGAAAAACTCTATATTTCCTTCACAAAACCTCAACTACTCGATTACAGAAATGGGTTCTTTGATCACTATCCAAAGCTCATGAAATTCCAAACCTGTTGAAAATGTTAGTCTTGATAAAACCTATAACAACCTTTGAATTGTCAATTTTAGTGGCCTTCACTTCCACCTACTTCAAAACATAATCAATCGCAATCAAGATATAAAGAAAACCATATGATGAAAGAAATGGATCCATGAAATCAATACCCACACATAAAAAATCTCATAAATAAGTATAAGGGTTTGCATTTTTTCATTTCTTTAGGTCAAATTACCTATCTTTTGACATTGCTCATAGCTTTTACAAAATGCATAGGAGTCATGAAATAGAGCAAGAAAATAAAAATCATAATCTAATACTTTCTTGACTATTCTCTTGCTTCCAAAATGTCTACCATAAGTATAAACATGGCAAAAAGAAGGGATATACTGAAATTTGAAATCAAGCACACATTTTCTAGTAATTTGGTCTAAGAAATACCTCCACAAATAAGGATCATCCCACACACAATATTTAGCATCACTTTTCAACTTATCCTTCTTAGCTCTACTCAAGTCATTAAGTAAAATCCTAGCAACTAAGTAATTTATCAAATCAGCATACCAAGGAACATTACCTTGCAACATGAAAAACTGCTCATCAAGAAAAGAGTCTTGTAATTGTTATGGATCTTCTTCTCTTATCAACCAACTCAGATGATTTGCTATTATATTCTTAGATTCTATCTTATCCTTGATTTGAGGATTAGATTCTTTCAACAATAGAATCTATCTGATGAGTTTTGGCTTTACTTTTTTCTTGGCTAATAGATACTTTAAAGCTATATGATTAGAAAACACAATAAGCTTAGACCCATATAGATAAGAATAGAATTTATCTAAAGCAAACACTATAGTTGAAAGTTCTTTTTCTGTTATGGAGTAGTTGTATTAGGCTAGATTAAAAGTCCTGGATGCATAATGGATCGCATAGGCTTGCTTGCCATCTTGTTACCCCAAAATTGTTGCCAAAGCATAGTTACTTGCATCACACATTATTTCAAATGGCAAATCCCAATTTAAAGGTTGAATAGTGAAAGTTGATGTCAATGTAGCCATCAACTTGTCAAAAGCCTCCTTGCATTTTTGGCTGAACTTAAATAGGATCTACTTTTGCAATAATTTGGACAAAAGGAATGATATTTTGGAGAAATCTTTAATGAACTTACACTAAAAGCTTGCATGACTAAGAAAAGAATGCATTTCCTAGACACCTGTGGTGTAGGATAAACTCAAGATCAAATCAATTTTTGCCTTATCTATTTCAATGTCTTTATTTGACATTACATGCCATGAAAATATTTCTTACTCAACTATGAAATGACATTTTTCAAAATTTTGAACAAAATTAGTCTCTAGACAATACCTATGTAAATAGGTCAAGTTTTCTATGCATGCATCAAAAGAATCACTGTAAAATCATCCATAAACACCTCTATGCAATGATCTAAAAAATATGAGAAAATCCTTACCATGCATCTTTGGAAAATAGCAAATGCATTGCAAAGTCTAAAGAGCATCCTCTTATAAGCAAATGTTCCAAATGAGCAAGTGAAGGTTATTTTCTTTTAATCCTCTTGTGCAATCACAATATGAAAGTAGCCTATATAATCATCAAGAAAACAATAATGGGATTTACTAACCAAATGCTCAAACATCTAATCAATTAAGGGTAAAGGTTAATGGTCTTTTTGGGTTTATGCATTCAACTTGCGGTAATTTATGCATACACGACAACTTTTATGAATTTTGATTGGAACATGATCATCATTTTAATTCTTCATTGCAGTGATTCCAATTTTCTTTAGTACCACTAAAATTAGATTGACCTATTTGCTATCTGTGATTGAATAAATGATTCTTGTATCCAACAACTTCATGATCTTCTTCTTGACTATATTTATCATGAGGTAATTTAATCTTCTCTGAGTCTTTTTGGTTAGTTTAGATCTATCTTCTAACAAAATTATGTGCATGCATATAGAAGAATTGATGCCTTTAACGTCTGCTATGGTCCATCCAATAGCTATTATGTGATCTTAAAGCACTTTGATTAATTTCTCTTTTTGGTCAGGTGTCAAATTCTTCACTTTTATGACTAGAAGTACCCAAGTATATATCCTTTAGATGGTCTAGTAAAGGCTTCAATTCTAAAACTAGTGCTTAGGCCATTGAAGGTAGTAACTTGATTAGGGAAGATGGTAGATCTAGTTTCTTAAGTTTAAGAATTCTTAGAGCTAAAAGTAATGACTAGAACTCTTTAACTTCAAATCTCATCTCTAACTGCATCAGGCCTTGGTTAATTGTTACTTTTAATTCATCCATGCCATTCAATTTGAATACATCAATGCACTAAGAAATTAATAATATCAATAGAAAATAGGGAATAATCATCAGTAGGAAATTTTATAGCTTCAACATGTTAAATTTGATAGTCTTGCCATCAAATTCCATGGTGAGAGTGCCACCATGAACATTAATTTTTGTTCTTATTATTTTTAGGGAAGGTCTCCCTAGAATGATAGGAAATTAATTGGTTAATGCATCATCTATTATTTTCAAAATGTAAAAATCTGTTGGAAAGATCAAACCATTCACTTGTACCAAAACATCTTCAACAACTCCTTCAGGATAAACATTGGACCAACTTACTTATTATATAATAGCATCAGTTTCTTTCAGAGCCCCCCACTTCAAAGGTATATAAATAGAATGAGACATGACATTTAAGGATACACCTAAGTCTAGCATGACATGTTCAAAGTGATCCTTTTTAATTACACATAGGACTTGAAAGTACCTGGATCTTTGCATTTTTGGGATAGTTGCCTTTGAATGATAAAAAATACAATTTCCCTATACTTGTTTTCTCATTTTCTTTCAATTTCCTTCTAGTGGTGCATAATTCCTTAAGTAATGTTACATATCTTGTAATTTGTTTGATCACATCAAGTAGGGATATATTCATATCTACCTTTTTGAAAGTCTTTGAGATTTCTTTCTTTTGCTCTTTTTTCTTGGATTTCGCCAATCTATTAGAGAAAGGAGGGGAAAGAAAAACATAATTAGCAATTGGTTGAGAGTTGTTCTCATCTTCTGTATTTTCTACCTCTTTCTATTTATCTAAAACTGGTATCTCTTGATTTTTAATCTCCACTTCCATTCTACTTTTCAATAGTATTGCATTTACATTTTTTCTGGGATTCAAAATTGTTTGGGAAGGTAGCTTGCTTAAACCTTAAGCTTCCAACTTGCTAATTTTTGTTGCAAGTTAACTCATTTGTGTCTCCAAGTTTTGAAATCTAGGATTTGCTTCTTGTTAGAACTGTAATGTATTGGTTCTTGTTTCTTGTTGAAATTGCAAGTTACTGTTGACCAAAGTTTGAACCAGATTTTTAAAAGATTTGCTGCAAGAATGAGCTTAGTTTATTTGTTGTTTGGCTTAAACTAGGAGCTAAAATTGATCTTGTCCAGCTTAGTTTCCATATCTTAAATTTGGATGGTCTTTTTATCTGGGATTATATGCATTGGAGTATGAGTTGTATAGTCTTTATGGCTATCCTGACTACCCTTTGTTTTCTGTAAATCCTCCTATTGCCTAAACTTGTTGGCATGGCTCTTCTTTTTGTAAGATTGGACACAAATCAATATATTATGTTCAAAAACTAAGCAAACCCCACATACTTTAACTGCTTGCATTTGTTTGATGGCCATTTTTTGAACCAATAGAGTTAAATATTAAATTTGTCTTTCAAAGCTGGATGTATTCACCTCATTTACCTTTTTCACTGTATAATCCTTTCTAGTTCCAAACTACTATGAGTTGGCTACTATGTTTGTAATAAAGCTCCTTACAGCTTCTAGAGTCTTATCCACCAAAGCTCTTCCACCTATAACATCTATCATCCTTTTATCCATTGGCAAAAGTCCTTCATAGAAATATTGAATCAAGAGCTAGTCATTAATTTGATAATGTGAATAGCTAGCACAAAACTTCTCGAATATCTCCCAGTACTTATACAAAGTCTCTCCATTATATTGCCTTATGTTACAAATTTCTTTCCTTATGTTTGTAGCTCTTGAAGCAAAAAAGTATCTCTCGAGGAAAAGTATCTTCATTTCATGCCATACATTTATTGAGGTAGATGGAATATAGTATAGCCAATCCTTAATTGAAACTACCATTGAGAAGGGAAAGACTTTTAACTTAATTTACACATCTAAAATTCCTTAAGGTTTCATGGTAGAACAAACAACATGAAATTCCTTCAAATGTTTATGTTGATCCTCACCAGCCAAGTTATGAAAAGTAAACAGCAAATGTATTAAGCCAGATTTCAACTCAAAGGATGCATCAAGGTCAGAATAATCAACACATAAAGTTTGCTGATTGAAATCTGGAGCAACTAATTCCTTCAAGTTTCAATGATTGAGAGTTGTCTTTTCTAAGTTCAAATCATTAGATTAGTGATTGGAGAGCATATCAATGGTTATGCCTATCCTAGGGGATGAAACTCTTGATTGTTCTGTTCGTGAAGAAGTATGCCTAATGTATATCCTAAAATTTTGCAAAGTTTTTTCAATTTCTAGATCAAATAACAACTCATAATTATGATAAGATCAAGTCACAATAAGGAAAAATCACAAAGTAAACAAAAACAAAAGAAATAGAATTACAAAAATCATTAAAATAATGATAGAAAATACTAAAAAATTCAAAAATCCTACGAAACAATGGAATTTGGCAAAAATAGCTAAGGGTCTGTGACAAAACATAGATCTTGATTAGCACACTAAAATCTTCAAAATTGGTAAATTTTATCCCTAAATTTCACCAAAATTTTTGCCTCCGTACTTTATCAAACAAACTTGTAAAACTAGATAAAACAAGGGTGAAGCACTGAAAAATAAGCATTATTAAAAACCTAAATCTTGATGGCTGATGAATCCGTCAAAATATAATGTATTGAATTATCCTAATTTTGTAGGAAGATGAGTCCAAGTTGAACCCAAGGAATTAGATGACTAATCCCTATGTTAATTGGAATAGGGAGATTTTATTATTTAAAATAGAATTTAGAAATAGAATTTCAAAAGCAACATAACAATCAATCAGAATTTGAATTGTAAAAACAAAAATTCAATTGGGAAATTTTCAATCCAAAAGAAATTCATGCATTCAATTATCAAATTAATCTTATACACAAAATGTATTATCTCCTCTTTGATTACTTAGCCAAAAATTAATTTAAGCCTAACATCTAGATTAAATTCTCATCGTCTTCCCTAATTTTATTGATTTAAGCCTAACACACAACTTAAATCTTATTGCTAACTAACTCAAATCCAGCATCCCAATCAAATTAACAATAACTTTAAGGATAGAAAAATGCCAAGAGTGATAATAATCATATACCAACACATAATCATTCAATCTATCCTACGTTTCCCTTATATGTTGAATAATTATATATACACCAATGCATAATCATAACACTTAATTGTTACTTTGCTAAACTATCATAATAGTTACAGATTATGAACTTTAAGCTAGCAAATAATCACATTAGATAAAAACTAACAAGTCATATTAGGTAATCATCTTGTGCAATTAAAATAGAGAAATAATAGGTAACCAAATTGAGAATAAATTGTTAGTCTGGATGGGTGCCCTAGACCAATTTGATTGAGTTCTAGCGCATCCTGGACTATACATTCTGTGCAGTTGGATATAA
>JANHAO010002046.1:0-30219 GCA_026873985.1 Saraca asoca | reverse complement strand
GGTTTACTGGCTTATGTTGCCTTCGGATTTGTCGTGCATTTGGTGCAATGCCCCGATATCTTTCCAAGTGTGGCTTGAGCTTCCGTAAAATATGAGTTAGGCTGGCATGTCGGCCAAGAGTGGTGACATGTGTCGCACGGTCTCAGCTAGAGAGCTACCGGTCCGTGACAAGGGGCATCTAATATTGTCTTGGGCGGTTTTTCGTCTTTGGCGATCAGGACTTGAACTGTAAACATTGTGTGCCTATATTGAAAAAGTTGTCACCCTTACTATAAAAAAAAAAGTGAATACTATTTTAGTAGTAGAACTATAAATATTAAGTTTTTCTCTCTCTTACCTTTACAATAAACCCAACCCATAGAAAAATATCAAAATGCTAATCATAATTTCATCAATTTTCAACTTCTTTTCTAGTTAATTAAGTTCACAACATAATTAAAGTTAAATTGATTCCATCTTTTTTTTTGTTAGAATGTAACTCAAATTCGTTGTTATTAATTATTTATTGTATTTTTCTATTTTGAGTTATTTTCCTATTTAAATTAGGTTTTGACATAGCCCAAAATAATCACTAGTCGCAAGATAATCAACCCAGATTGATCGATCAAGACTAGTTAAAGAAATGGCTATAGCGAGAATAAGGTTAGACCCAAAACCGATTGACCCTAACATTTAGTTGATCGACTTGAGCATAGAAGTTAGCTAAACAAAAGACTTAGTAGGGTAATCACCTAATTGACACACGACAAAAGGTGAGACCCAAGCACGCACAAACAATGTGATTGTAGTAACCACCCAACAAGAATCTTACTGATGACACCGATATGCTAGATACATGGTTACACATCATTCATCCAAGAGCATGACAATTGGCAGGTTTGACATCTATATATACCAACAAGTATCTCCTCCTCACATGATCTTGACTATACTTATTGAAACTCTACTTGTATATTGACTTGACTATTAGAACATGCTTAGTGGACCACTTCCACCGTGTGCTACTAACTTTATTGTTCCTATAGGTCACTTCCCAAGCATTCTTTAATCCTTTGGTCAGCTTCACTCGAAAGGAGAGTTTTATTTGGCACCGTCTATGGCTTCCCAGCCATATTATGTCTTGACGTTCTCATTCACACTCCTTCCACACCTCATCGCTTGATGAATGTTGCTATTGTGAAAGGGTTTGGGATTAGCTCCATAGAGATCACATGGCAAAAGAAGCTCAGTGAATTATCACTGGATTTGAGCATGATGTGCATCAGCTGAGGGAGAAGTTGGAAGATCTCTGGCTTGCTCAATCATAACCCATTCTACCTCCACCACCCCCGGTCCTTCAAGTCCCATTTTCATGGAGATTATCCCATCTACTTCCACACCTTATCCTTAAGTGGCATAACCCCATTATATTTCTAAACCCCAACAACTTTAGCCATGCCCAGCACTACCTCTGTGAGAACAAATTTCCATTCCCACTGCCCCTCCGCCAATGACTACTTTTACCTATCTGCGCTTGAACCACCTCTTTTTCTTCCTACAAACTTCCTACGTCCATATTCTAGTTACTCGACTTGTTCCTAATATCTCTATTGCTCTGCCATACATAATTGATGTTTGCCACCATTTACAGTATATAACCCACACACATAAGCCTTATGACCCACTAAACCTAACTATAGACCTAACCCAATCCTTCAAGCAACTGTCTTCCTTCTAGGAGAAGCACCACCTATTCTCAATGGCTATGATGGCTACTTTGCTACCTATCCATTTCAAGCCACCAACTCACATTGACTTGTATGATAGTATAATGAACTCGTAATAACATTTAGAGGTGTTTTGAGCTTCAATTTTGTTGATAGGCACTCTAGATGCTATTATGTGTTATGCATTTTCTACCACATTTAAGAAAATCAGTTTATGTTGGTTCACAACTTTGCCAAGGCAATCTATTGATAGTTTTTACCAACTACCTGAGGCAATTTTCACACACTTTGTAACTAGCAAGGCGCTTTGGAAAACATTTGTGGCCTTAGTAAATTTCCAACAAGAACACCGTGAGACCCTTAAACAGTATCTTGCTCACTTCAACACTCTCGCATTGGGAATATGAGACCTCAACAAGGATGTGGTAGTGCACCAAATCAACTTGGGCTTATGCTTTGGTTAGTTCTCCTTCTCACTGGCCAAGTTACTCACTATTTCCCTCTGAGAACCCTTAGCCCGATCAGGAAAGTACATTGATGCAGAAGAAGTGGAGCTTGCTTGACGATATATCAAGTGCACATAATCTAATAGCCCAGCTTCTAGAGATAGATTGCCCAAGTGGGAAAGGAGACCCCCTAGGGATGATTCAACAATAATGTGTTGCTAAATGCACTGATAAACCACATCATGTAAGATGCTAAGGTCACTGAACTAATGAACTTTCCCCCGTAAAAGCAGCAAAAGTTTCCCCTTATAGATTGCATCAGGATTATAGGCATCACACAAATGAGTGTGTTACCTTGAACAATGAGATAGAGGCATTCAAAAGAAGAAGGCACTTATCAAAGTACAAAAATTTCCACTCAAGGGATGGAGAAAAGGAGAAAAGAGAGCAAGATCGCTCTTCGTAACCAAGTGGATTAAAAAGCAAACAAATTAGGGTGACTTCACCTTTCTTGGGGAAGGTTGAAACCATCATTGGAGGTTTTGCATGGGGGAAACTTTAAGAAATGTGAGAAAGAGACACCTTAAAATGGTGATGGTGGTCAAAGGGAAGAAGAAGAAAAAGTAGTATGAGCCAATCTGCTTTACAAAGCAAGATTTTGGGGATATCTACCAGGATCATGATGACCTAATGGTTATATCAACATTACTATATAATTTCACCGTTAAAAGAATACTCGTCTACTAGGGAAATTCTGCTAATATTTTATATTTACATGCTACTAACACTTTAAATATCCTTAAAAGCATGTATAAACCTTACTTAAGTACACTAATTGGTTTCACAAGAGGACAGGTTTAGGTGGAGGGGCCTGTGACTCTTAGGTTAACTTTAGGAACTGACCCATTAACAAAAAAACTTGGATGTCACATTCCATGTTATGGTTAGCCCTAATAGTGCCTATAATACTATTCTAGGAAAGCCATCTTTGAATAAGGCTGGGGCCATTATTACCATTCTCCATTTGTCAATGAAGTTCCCAATGGTTGGAGGAATTAGGAAAGTGCGGGTTTATAAGCAAGTTGCCCCGGAGATGTTACATGGCGAGTTTGGCCATGACCCAAGAAGGCACTAGTGAAACAAAACCAATGATCATCAATGAAAAGAATAGTGAGTGTCAAATGGTAGACTCAACGTTACTTGATACTTGACATGATAATCTTTGTTGACCAGAGCTAGGTTTAGATAAGGAGGAAGTGTGAATTTTTAGGGAAGATGATGAGAATATAGTCAAAATTGGGTACAATTAGAGGAAGTAGGTCGCAGTTGATTAGTGAAGCTTCTACAAAATTATGTTGAAGTGTTTGCCTAGGCACCTACCAACATGCTAGGGATTGACCTAGGAGTAGCTTGCCATAAATTGTTTATTGATCCAAGCATAAAGCCCGTAGAGTAGAAAAAGAGGAACCACGACCCCAAGCTATAGAAAGTGATAAGGGAAGAAGTGGAGAAATTGTTGAATATGAGATTTATCCTAACTGGCAAATATGGTTCTAGTTAAAAAGGCCACAAAAGCATGGAAGATGTGTGTGGATTTCATAGATCTCAACAAGGCATGTCTTAAAGATTCATATTTTCTCCCTATTGATGATAGATTTCAGTTACACCTAAATCCAGCCAACAAGAGGGTATTCTTTCAGGATCCAAGCTGTTTCCCAGTTGTTTCGGCAGTGAGTGATGAGAGACGATGAGAGGAAGGAGGAGATGAATGAAAGACATAGAGGTTTAATGTAGTTCAGCTAGATCTGGGTGGCATCGGACCCTACATCCATGGGAATGTTTTATATATCCAAAGACAATTTTACAAAGTTTTGGCAAGGAATGCTCTCTCTCTTTTTTGTTTTCTCCCCTCCCATTTATATAAGCATGGAGGGGTACAAATGGAACTAAATAAATTATACATATGTTACATCAAACATTTAATGTACAAGACTGCCTAGGGTGCTATAAACTGGCTTCCGCAGGCTACTTTCTATACGTGGGACCTGATAGTTGTATTTTGTAAAATAGTGATGCAAGTTGTTTGTTGGCCTTATGCTCAACCTCAATGGGCTTTTAGCTAGGTAAGATTTCATCCTAGTGAGCTTGAGCTCATGCATTGGGATAGTTGCTAGTTCACGACCTCAAGCTTGTTTAGTGAGTTGGGGCTTCTTGCATAGTGACCTTGTGGTCTGGCAAGCTTGTTTCTTTTATTGGACTTAGCTCCTTCTAGGCTTTTTCCAACCCACTCTATAGTGCCAATTTCTACTGATAACATTAGCCCCCAATTCTCAGTTCCCTTTACATACTAGGAGTTAGACTTTTGCTGGTAAAAGCTCATCCTGTATGATATCTTGTAACTCTGGCCTTTATCTCGCACATTCGTCTCCTTTTGTGAGGTGCAACTTTAGCAAACTAGGGCCTTACGAAACTTAGAAGGTTATAGGAATAAATTTCTACTTTTGGACCTTTACTCGGCCCATTCCTGCTTAAGAAACCAGAAGATATTTCTAATCTCCCTCATGGGTAATTATGCAGTCAAAGCCTTTTAGGTTAGTCTGCCATTTCATTTTTCCAGACAATACACACTTTACAGCTATTAATGCGCCAGCCTCGTTTTCTTTTGAGTCATTAAATGTGAGCAATTGAGAGTTCATTCTAGACTCTTTGGTAAAATTAGGTTAAGCTTATATAAAGTGTGGGGGAAATCCTTTTCTTTCTTCAAAAAGTGGTAGAATGGAAATTTTAGATAAGCCTTCCGATCTCTTGACATTCCACCTTTCGAGTGAGGCATGTATGGTTTGCTGCACAAGAAGCTTTGAAGATATAACTTCTCTGGTAATATGGAAGGATCTCATATGGATCTCGGATTATGTCCTCACGATTGTGAGGTTTCTCCTTTTCAACCATTCTGGTGGGCTTTCCCAGACTTCCTGGTTTCATGAGTGAAACTGAGGAGGAGCTTGCTATTGTGGAAGGGCTGGAAGAAGAAAGTTTGGGACTTAAGCGAGCTAGTCAGTAGGAGTTTGTCTCTCAGCAGTTAGCCCTCTGATTAGCTTTCCCCTTGTGCAACAATCTTTCTTTCAGAAGAACTAGTTGTAGCTTTCTCTGACTTGTATTTTGACTCTTTCTGATGTAAATGTACTTTGTTAAGGATTTTTAATGAATAAAATTTCTTTCTTTTTTCTCTTTAAGTACTTGGCTACTTATCTTGCAACTCACAAATGATAAATATTAATTTTGCACATAAAAGTAAATAAATAACCAATTAGTAATGCTTCTTAATTAAGAAATAAGCTTGGGCGAAGTATATTGAATGTGAATGACATATGAGTAGGTCACATGGCACTAAGGTATCTAGTCCTATGAGAGCTATAAGATTTTAATCACATGAGAACTATGAAATTTAGGTCTCATGCATATGATGGCTAAGAAAATTGCTTATATGCTTGCTAAGATCGCTGCATGCATGCATGCCATGGCTAAGAAAGTTGCTCGCATGCACGAGCTTTAAGTTGCACACATACAGTGGCTAAAAAAGTTGCTCGCATGCATGGTAAGATCACAATGTATGATGGCTAAGAAAGTGGCTCGTACGTGGGGTAAGGTTGCTGCAGGCACACGATGATGAAGAAAGTGGCTCATATGCGCGAGCTAAAGATCACATGCACATGGTGGCTGAAAAAGTTACTTATATGCATGGTAAGATCACAACATACGATGGCTAAGAAAGTGGCTCGTATGCACAGTAAAGTCACTACATGCACACAATAGCTAAGAAAGTGGCACGTATATGTGAGCTAAAGATCACATGTACATGGTGGCTAAGAAAGTTGCTCATATGTATGGTAAGATCGCAACATACAGTGGCTAAAAAAGTGGCTCATATGTGCGGTAAGGTCATTGCGTGCACACAGTGGCTAAGAAAGTGACTTGTATACATGACCTAAAGATCATATGAGGGCTACAAATACTCGACTGTATGAAAGCTGTAGATACTTGATCGCATGAAAGCTGTGAATACTTAATCACATGAATGCAACTCCGAGGGGTAGGACATAATATGGTGATGCCTTGCTGGTTGCATTAATGTGACGCTCAATCATAACTTGAGACTTATTTGGCAAAGTGCACACTTCTCAGGATCTTGACATCAAGTCAAACGTTTTTCAAATTTTTTTTTTAGAAGAATCTATATGAACCAGCCTACACAAAATTGGGCCACTTTCACATATCACATTACAAGATCAATATATGATTCTCACTACAGTTGGCTGTTATTGTTCAGGGCCCCGCTGAGGCTGGGGAGATTACTGCATTGCATGTCACAATACGTACTCCCTTAGGCACTCTTTCTTTATCAAGTCTTCAATTGCATCTCTTAGGGCTCGATAATCTGAAGTGTTATACCCTACTTTGTTGTGGTATGCACATAATTTGTTTGTATTTCTGCCCGTATGAGGGGTTCACAAGGGAACGGGAGTCCCAAAGTCCTCTCTACTCCTCTCTATTGCATAAATTCTATCAGAAGTATATGATAAGACATTGTAGTACTCATGGTGAGCCAATTGTTGAGGTTGCTTGGCCTTGGCCTTCTTCACGAGCTGGGGGTTGGAACTACTCCCTACATCCTCACAACTATTCCTCTTCTTATTTTGGCCTGGGCTATCCAGTTTAGACTTTTTCATGCCAAAAGTCTCCTTCCACTTGATTTGCTTAGCAGCTCAGTTGTAGAACTCTCCTAGGTCTGCTAATGGGGACTTGTATATACTTTTATATAGCTTGCTATCTTTGCAGAGCCCAATAGATATTACTATCAAAATGCTCTCGTCAGACAGGCTCTCCACATTGTCGATCTTGCTCTTGAACCGAGCAATGTAGTCTTTCAAGGACACATGCTTGTGCCATAAGATTGTAGCAAGATGACAGGAGGGCATGAGCTACCTCTTTAGTGCCCTATAGTGGTTGAGAAATTTTTGCTAACATTCATCCCAACTATTAATACTATAGACTGGGAGGTTCCTAAACCAGGCTCAGGGGGCATCTCCCAATGTGATGGGAAAGACACGGCATTTGATTAGAGGATTACTTGTTTGAAGATCCATTTGATCATTGAACATGTCTAAGTGATTATGCAGGTCGCTGTCTCCATTGTATAACGGGAAGATAGGAATTTTGAGCTTTTGGGGGAGAGGCTCCATTTCAATCTTCTGGAAAAAGGGAGTTCGTTCCTTGGCGTGCCCCCGGTTACCTCGAGCTCGAGGGTGTACCTCTAGTTGTTTCACCCTTTGGAACAACTCTTCCACCACAATGGAAATCCTTGAGATTTTCAATTGGAGGCCTGACAGCTCTTCACATCCTCCTTGTTGTGTGATGGTGATTCAAAACACATTCACAACTAGTTTTGTTCGAAGTTTTAGCTTGTTGCTATTGGGAGACATTTCTAGGTGCGACGACTTTGGCTTGCTTTTGCACGCCCTGAGTCTGTGCTTGAGCCAATATCTGGAATGCTTCAATCATCCTTCTTATCGAACCTTCAAATGCTTCCTAGCACTGGTACCATATTTGCACTTCATTGGTCTCAAGGACAGTAGTGGCGGGTTGGCGGTGGACTGGCGAGGCCAAATCATTAACAGTTCTAGTGGTAGAGGAGCTTGTAGTATAACCTTCCAATCAATTATTTGGGGCATTAGACTTTCTGATGACTTTTCCTTTGACCATTATGGCTGCACAAGAAATGGACTTGGAAAATAGAAATAACCAGAAGATAAATGGGTCTCACCGGGCGTGCCAAAATATTAATGGTGGATTTCAGTTACACCTGAATCCAACCAATAAGAGGGAGTTCTTTTGGGACCTAAGCTATTTCCTGATTGTTTAGGTGGTGAGTGACAAGAGACGATGAAAGGAAGGAGAAGATGAACAAAAGACATAGAGGTTTAACATGATTTGGCTAAATCTAGGCGGCACCGGACCCTACATCCATAGGAATGTTTTATATATCTGAAAATAATTTTACAGAGTTCTAGCAAGGAATGCTCTCTCTCTTTTTTGTTCTCGCCCCCACATTTATAGAAGTATGGAGGGGTACAAATGGAACTAAATAAACTGTACATCCGTTACATCAAATATTTAATGTACAAGACTACCTAGAGTGCTATAACTAGCTTCTGCAGCCTGTTTTCTGTGCATGTGATCCGATGGTTGTATTTTACAAAATGGCAGTGCAAGTTATCTGTTGGCCTTATGCTCGACCTCAATGGGCTTCTAGCTAGGTAAGACTTCGTCCTAGCAAGCTTGAGCTCGTGCACTGGGACTGCTGCTGGTTTATAACCTTAACCTCGTTCAGTGAGCTGGGGTTTCTTACACAGCGACCACATTGTCTGGCGAGCTTTTTCCTTTTACTGGACTTGGCTCTTTTTGGGCTTTTGCCAGCCTACTCCATAGTGCCAGTTTCTATTGATAATATTAGCATGTTGATGGTGGATTTTAGTTACACCTGAATCCAGCCTATGGGAAGGGGCTCTTTCAGGATCCAAGCTATTTCCTAGTTGTTTAGGCGGTAAGTGACAAGATATGATGGGAAGAAGGAAGAGATAAATGAAAGACAGAGATTTAATGTGGTTTGGCTAAATCCGGGTGGCACTGGACCCTACATCTACGGGAATGTTTTATATATCTGAAGATAATTTTACAAAGTTTTGGCAAGGAATGCTCTCTCTTTTTTGTTTTTTCCCCCCATTTATATAAGCATGGAAGGGTACAAATGCAACTAAATAAACTGTACATCTATTACATTAAACATTTAATGTACATAACTGCCAGGGTGCTATAAACTGGCTTTAACAGGCTACTTTCTACGCATGGGACCCGATAGTTGTATTTTGGAAAATGGCAGTGCAAGTTGTCTGTTGGCCTTATGCTTGACCTTAATGGGCTTCTAGCTGGGTAAGACTTTGTCCTAGCGAGCGAGCTTAAGCTCGTGCACTGGGACTGTTGCTAGTTCATGACCTTGAGCTCGTTCAGCAAGTTGGGGCTTCTTGTACAGTGACCTTGTGGTCTGATGAGCTTGTTCCTTTTACTGGACTTGGCTCCTTTAGGGCTTTTGCCAGCTCACTCCGTAGTGCCGGTTTCTTCTGATAATATTAGTCCCCCAACTCTGAGTTTGCCTCCAAACATGGATCAACTAGTGAATAGTGTAGCAAGATTTGAGATTCTCAGTTTTGAGGATGCATTCTCAATCTACAACCAGTTGAGAATACACCTGAAGACAAGAATAAAGTAGCATTCATAATTGATCAAAAGACCTTCTGCTATAGGGTTATGCTGTTCAGGTTGAAGAATATAGGAACAACATATCAAAGGATGATGAACAAGGTGCTTTTAGAGTAGATAGGTAAGAGTATGAAAGTTTATGTGGATGACATGATAATTAAGTCGAGGAGCTTAGAGTAGCATTGGCTAGATCTAGAAGAGACATATGAGGAACTAAAAAAGTTTCAAATGAGATTAAATCCAAAGAAGTGCATGTTTGGGGTAAAAAAGGGAAAATTCCTTAGTTTCATGCTAACCAAGTGGAGTATAGAGGCCAACTCATCCAATTGCCAGGATATAATTGACAAAACGAGCCTATTGACTATAAAAGAGGTCTATATGTTCAATAGAAAGGTTGAGACTTTTGCATGTTTCATGTCCAAGTCAGATGATAAACATATTCCTTTCTTTAAGTTGCTTAAAAATGTCAAAAAATTTTAATGGACTAATGACTATAAAAAGGCTTTTTATGACCTAAAAAAGCATTTGGCCACGCCACCCTTACTTACTTGACAGAAGTTGGTAAAGACACTATACATATGCTTGGCAACAGCTGCTAAAGGGGAAAGTTTAGTATTCATTCTGGAAGTTGAAGGAGAATAGAAATTGGTGTACTTCATAAGCCGCCCGTTACATGGAGTTGAAATAAGGTAGTAAAAAATAAACAAGTTATCCTTTGTCTTGCTATTGACATCCAGGAAGTTAAAACCTTACTTTTAAAGCCACCAAATTTTTGTTTGAACGGATGCTTTGGTTCGGCAAGTTCTATAAAAGCTTGATCTGACAAGTTAGTTAGTAGCTTGGGTAGTACAATTATCAGTATATGGACTCATTTACAAAGTAAGGAAGGCAATAAAAGGCCTAGCACTAGCAAACTTTATGGTAGAGTTGTCAAAAATAGATGAAACTTGGTTGGAAAGCCCGACATGGATGTTATATGTAGATGGTTCATCGAATGGAAAAGGCAGTGGGGCAGAGGTGATTTTGGAAGGACCTACAGGCTTAGTCTTAGAATACTCATTGAAATTTGACTTTAAAACAATAAACAATCAAGTAGAATATGAAGTATCGATAGTTAGGCTAAAATTAGCAAGAAAAGTAGGGGCACCGTCACTGATAGTCAAGAGAGATTCTCAGTTGGTAATTGCCTAAGTTAGAGGAGACTATGAAGTAAAAAAGTTGACACTAGCAAGATATGTTGGCATTGCAAGGAACATGGTGAAAGGGTTCAATTTCAAACTGACAAGAATTCCCAAAGAAGAAAATAAGCACATGAATGCATTGGCCAAATTGGCCAGCATTAAATCAATGGTAAACAACAAAATTGTAATTTAGGAAACATTGCAATCCCCTTGCATAGATGAAGTAATGTGCACAAAGTAAAAGGAAACATGGTTAACCTAATCATGGAATTCTTAAAGGAAGCATGATTGCTAGAAGATAAAAAAGAAGCTAAGAAGGCCAAGCAAAGAGCATCACATTTTTCATAAAAAGGGGACAATTATATAAGAGTTTTTCCCTTTTGTCATTAAGGTGCCTCTGACTAAGTGAAGCTAATTATGTTCTGAGAGAAATTCATAAAGGCATTCATGGGTCTCAAGTGGCAAGAGCGGCAATCACACTAAAAGCTAATCAATCGGCATATATTTGGCCTAAAATGACAAAAAAAAAAGCCTTAGAACTCATACAAAGATATGAAAAGTGTTAGAAATTTGCAATGGTTCAAAAGCAGTGGGTAGTAAAGTAAATATCCATCTTTGCTCCCTAGCCGTTTGACCAATAAGGCATAGACCTGCTAGGATCATTCCCAATTGAATATGATAATTTAAAGTATATGGTGGTAGCATTTAATTATTTTATCAAGTGGATAGAGGCAGAACTCCTTGCAACCATAACCTTAAATAATGTTCAAAAATTTATTTGAAAAAACATTATTTGTAGGTAAAATTTCTAAAAGTATGAGCTTTGGCATAAGAAAATTGTTTACATCTCCTTTTGGGTATGGCCCTCCTCTGTAGCGATCATATATTCAACAACGGAATGCAATTTGCCAACAACAATTTTTGATAGTTCTACCAAAGGTATATTCACAACTATGTATCCATCATGAAAACATAAATCTAGCATGTCTTCAAATGAAGGTTAGGGATTATGCAAAAGTTCGCTTTCGTTGAGCATCCCTAATCAAATGGGCAAGCTAAGTTGGCAAATAGATTATATTGAAAGGACTACGAAAAGGGCTAGATGAAGCAAAAGGAAAATGGGCTAACGGGCTGTCGAGCATTCTATGATCTTATAGAACCACCATTCATTTTGCCACTAATGAAACTCCTTTCATGCTCACATATAGAGAGTGAAGCCATGCTCCATATAGAACTTGGGCAGTACTTTGATTGAAGAAAGCAATACGAATGGTAGGAAAATGAAAAAAGGAGAAAGGAAGAGCTAGAGATATTAATAGAAGCAAGAAAGATGGCTTAACTCCTAAATGACTGCTATAAGGCAAAAATTGCTAAATTGCAAATAGAAGAATAAGAAGCAAAGAGTTTGCAAAAGGAGATCTAGTCCTTCAATAAGTAGATGGACCATGCAAGGCAATGATGGAAGGAAAGTTAGCAATAGCGTGCAAAGGACCATTTAAAGTATGGGAGACTATCAAATGGCACTTATGTTTAGAGACTATTCAAGGGAAGCTCCTTCCCCAAACATGGAACACAACACACTTGAAACTATATCATGTATAGATTTGATCGCTATAAATGACAGATCATGTATCCAGAACAATGAAATGAAAGTGAAAGATTATATCACATATATTATTCATGGTTGAGTAGACCCCTCAACATTTACAAAGCTCGAGTAGATCCATTGGCACTAATAAAAGCCCAAGTAGATCCCTAACACTAATAAAAGGCCGAACAGACCCCACAACACTAATAAAAGATTGAACAGACCTCTTAGCATCGGTAAAAAACTGAGCAGTGCCTTTAGCTTTAGTTAAAAATACAAGCAAGGTGAAGCTCTCAAACATTCAAGTGTAAATGTAAAATAAGCTATGAAGCAAAGCTTGTTAACCACTTAGACAATCAAAAGATTGGTAAAAAAAAAACAAAAGAAAGAAAAGAACGATAGACAAAAGGCTCGTTGGAGGCCCAGTTGATTGAAATGCTCGATAGCACAAAGAAAATAAAAGCTACGTGGAAAGGTACAGAAAAGATAAAAGCTTGTTGGAGGCACAAACACAGAAAAATGTTACACAACGGTTGCTTCATTAATATAGCCGATCGGCTTATTCCATACATATAAAAAAAGAAGAGTGAACAAGGGAGAAATGTGTAACAATAGTAATCAACATTTGAGAAGGCCTACTTTTCCTCTAACTCTTCCAAAATCTACTCCAGGGGCTTATCCCCATTGACCTTAGAAATGTTGTATAGAAAGATCCAGTAATATGCATCTATGACATCAAAAAAGCTATTCTCCTTACCTTTGGAAGAACCCTTAAAGGGACTTTTTCCCTTTTTCAAGGACAACACCTTGGTATGATCAGGTAGGGGCATAAAGTAAAAATATTGATCACTCCAATATGGCCTAGGAGAAGGTAGACAAGCATGAGAGACATATCCACTGAGGAAAAATCGTCATTGCTACCACGTTTTGATAAAAATAAAGAAGAGAAGGAAAGCTAAAAAGTAAAGACAAAAGCACTATAGAAAATTTACCTACAAGAGAAGTAGCGAAGGAGTCGAAAATTGTGGAGAAACACTAAAAAAGATGATGAAGTGAAGTAGTTAGTCTAGATTTTTTGAAAGCAAAGTGTGGTATGGGTGCAGAGTGGCTCGAATTGGATTTTATAAAAAGTAGGGAAGATCCAATGGCTAGGATAGATAGAGATGAAAGGTTTAGATGGCAATCCTTGCCATGGCATGACCTTTGCAGGTCCCAAGACCCTTTAGGAAGACAAGGGTCATCATTGTTGGTATAGGTAACAGTTGGCCAAAGGAAACAAAAGGCTTTGGGTAGGCCAAACATCACACCTACTAAGGGGGGAGGGGGCAAATGACATAGCCCAAAGTAACCATTAGTCACAAGACAATTGATCTAGATCGATCAACCAAGACCAATCGAAAAAATGGCTACAATAGGAGCAAGGTCAGACCCAAAACCGATCAACCCATAATGTTCTATTGATCGGCTTAAGCATGAAAGTTGGCTAAACAAAGGACTCAGCAAGTTAACCGCCTAACTAGCATATGATAAAAGGCGTGACTCAAGCATGCATAAATAATGTGATTGCAACAACCAATACACTGATGCATAAACACACTAAAGACATGTGGTCATGCATCATTCATCTAAGAGCATGACAATTGGCATGCTTCACTCCTATATATACTAGTAGATATCTCATCTTCAGATCATCTTAACTCCTCTTACTAAAACTTTGCTTGTATACTGACTTGACTGGCAGAGCGTACTCGACAGACCACTTTCACTTAGTGCTACTGACTATGCTATGCTTACAGGTTACTTCCTAACCATTCCTCAATCTGCTAGTTAGCGTCACCCGAAAGGAGAGTTTCAAGTTTCTTATCATACAAGAAAATAATTGTAATTACTTCTAATTAAGTTCCTGAGGCCTACAAATTCTTATATTGGCTATGGACAATTTATCCAAAGAAACTAAAGAGAGCAACATGTAGTGAAAAAAGAGTTTGTGTTTGTAATCTCTTATGTGAGTTACTTGATCTCATGATTAGCTTTTATTCTTTTTTGATAAGATTGTTATGAGTGAGTTATTTGATATTTTTGATGTGTTTGGAGTGTGAGTTTGAAAGAGGTTATATCGTTTATATTCTCTTTCTTATTTATAATAAATTTGTTTCTCATTTTCATTATACTAATAGGATAAATGAGATTAGTTTAATTCAAGACATAATATATGTGTAAATCTATAAAGAGTTGTGAATGAATAGATATAGAAATAAATAAATAAAAAAAGACAAAGAGATTAAATTATCAAATATATATAGATAATATTTGATAACTTTTGAAGAGATTGCAATTAGGATTAACAAATATGTAAGATATTTGACGACTTTCGGAGAGCTAGCAGTAAGGAATATTCTGCCTTATCCGCTATGACTCCTCCAACATTGCCGTAGCTTTGCTGGTTTGATCTGTGGTTGACTACAGCTGAGGTCTTTTTTTACATCGTTTATGAATGAATAGAGGCATAAAAATTGAGGAGAATATTTAACTCCCAGTGCCTATAACTTATATTATCCTTTTGTGTTGTTTATTATTTATCAATCTTCTTTGATTTACAAATTGAGTGTTCACATGAACGGTGGCCATTTTGTTGACAAAGTGGCCTTCTTTTGTTCACGCTAGTGATTGGAGAAAATTCCAATGCCCATACCATGTCGAGCACAGCCAAAAAAAGATTAAGGGCAAATTCCAGTAAACTCTTGATAACAGTTTATTTTCAACGTGTTCTTGCCGCTTCCTCTGTGTGTGTATATATATATATATATATATTATATTGTAAAAGTATGAATTAATACTCATCTTCTTCATCACTACTTTGAAAATTCTCAATTTTAGCTTTTTTGAGGGTGAGGAATATTTTTAAGACTTTGAGACTTTGAAATAGGAATATTGGAGCTTGGGATGTACTTTATGGGTTAAAAATATGGACATTTTGTTTTGATATAGAAATTGAGCATGCAAAAAAAAAAGAAAAAAAATGAGAATAGACTACCGGATCTTTCAGGGCGATTGCTTTTTTATCAGGTCAAACTAAGTTTTTGAGTATTCTAGATTAGAGTGTCAAACGAGTTTGCTTTGGCCACTAGGTGACGGCTTGGCTGGTTGAATCGGTCAGATTGATGTAGACTTCATAACATTGCTACTTACACTCCCATGTATCCATTCCTCCTCATTTCTATTTTTATATTAAGAAATATTTGCTAACTCAGTCTTTTTTTAAGAAATAAACATACTTTCTTTTCTGATATGGAAAGGAAATGAGGGGGAGTGAATACATAAGAGTGTAAATAGCATTACTTAGCCCTGTAATAGTTTATAGCATGCTTTTCAAAGTGAAAGTTGGATATCTACACAACCCTTAGTAGCGTAAGAGTTATACACACATTAAAAATAATTAAAAGAAATCCTTTGGTTTATTCCTGTTATTTTTTCTAAGTACCTTCTCTCGTCATGAATAATTGATAGTGTAAGACTCATTTAAATAATAAGTGATTCAAAATTAATTTCAAATAGAAATAAATAGAAATAAGCAAATCAAAACATATTACTTTTATGTAAATACGTATCATATTTAATTTTTTTCCAATTTTTTTTTTATTCTGTTACCCTATGGAGATTTGGCCTAGCGAGCTCCGTCGCTGAACATAGTTCTCACTTAGGAAAAGCCTACAAACCATCGGAGTAGAAAACGCTTACCAAATCAAGCTTCTGAACAGCAGAAGGGGTATTCTCGTATATTTGCTGGATCGAGTTTCTTCAAATAGTCTCACTGTAAAAGAAACATCCAAAACACCACAAAGGAACGAATTAGATCAAGCCAAACACTTAATTAGGCAAGAAACAGAGAAATGTTATCAAATACCTGCATTTCACCACTAGTTTCAAATTGTTTCTATTATTTTTCCTGTTAATTTGCTTACAATCATGACAATATATGCCTTTAAAACGACAATTTCGATTCTTGTCATCTCTAAAAGAAAAAAAAAATTGTATGTATTACATTTTTAATCACCAAAACAAAAGTGCAAAAGAAAAAACTCAAACTTACCCAACTGAAACTAGAATCTTGGAAAAAGGCTTGGGATTTGGCTTTTCTCATCTCTTTGAAGAAACTGACTCTGAAAAATGATGTTAATCTCATGCACAAAGAATCCAATTACTGTAAGAACAGCAGTTTCATGTACTAAGTAGTGGTGCTACTTCTCATAAATTTCCATATATATGATTTAACAAAGAAAAGTTGGATGAAAATTACCTTGTTCACCAAAAGAGGCAACCTATAGTTTTGAATCTCAATCAAATATACGGCCAGGGAGTTATATGAGTCAGATACAATTAATTAAATGAAAAACTTACTTAGCAAGAATGTTTGAAAAGTCAACCTAAGGAAGCCGTCGGGATAGAGACATCGAAAATAAATAAAGAGCCTTGGAAAGTGACGCAAACAAGGAGTAAAGAAAACGCGCATAGCAAACACCACAGTCTATTTTCCCTTGCGATTCAAGAGAATCACGGAACCTCCTTCTTGATTCAAAACTAATAACTTTCGATGTACTTTCACAACTTACAACGTTTTTCTATTAAAAAATAAAAAAGTATTATTATTCAGCTCAAAATTAGATTAGATTTTTCAATTCGTAGAATTGATTCACACCCAATAGGTACAGTAAAACAGGCTGACCAAAATTGTAAAGCCATAAACCCTTGAACGTGGCTTAGATTTTTGTACGATGAATTCATCGTGAATCTAACGAGAATAAGCACAGTAGCAAAACGTGGGGCAGTATTTTGATAGGGACAATTCTATTGTACAATGCCCACTTTTTTGTTGTATGTGATACAACAAAAATCTGGGCCATTCATTTGTTACTGTAAGATCCAAACCTTTAATTAAAAGTAACCTAATGTCTGATGAGTCTAAGTATTTTGTTTTGTTGATGTGTTGTTTTGTTTAGATGGTCCTCTGTATTAGCTAATAAATCCTTCCATCATTTTCTTTTATTTAAGCTCTTTTCTTTTTTGCTCTATGCATTTGATTGACAAGAAAATTGAATAGAAAAAACAAGCTTGCAAAAAAATAATTTTTAATCTGATTTTTTATTTTCAAAATTAGAAAATTGCAAAACTGAAAAAGAAAACATAATCACAACAAGAAAAAATATTAATTTTTTTTTTCTGAAACCAATTCAAAACCTTTTTTAATATTTCAAGAAAATTTTGACTAGATTTTTAAATTAAAAAGAAGTTTCATGTAATTTCATTATCCTTTGAGGATATCAAAATATTTTTTTCACTTATTAATTATTTTAATAACATTTAAAAAAAATAAATTATTTACTATTTATTGTTAAAATTAAATAACTATTTTAGTTTACCTTTTTTGTGATAGCAGGAATTGCAAATTACTTAACACAAAAGCACAACATCATGGATTCGAATCCAGGACACTGAAGAGGAAAAACCTCAAGACAGCATTGGGTGTCATTACACTATTAAGAGTGTCGATTATTTTAATTTACTTTATGACCAAACTTAAAATAAGTTTTATTAAATTTGATAGAAGTTTTATTTAACTAGATTATAAATTTAATGGCAATATATTTGAAACTCTATTTTTAATTACCTTAGATTTAGGATGTGCTTGATAACATTACAACTTTTAGCATTAAATTTTAAGTATTAAATCCACTAAATACTAAATTTATGTTTGAATAATTTCTTTCTTTAAGCATTGAATTTAGTTAACATTTTGAAAATTCTATCACAAAATATTAAAATTTTTTAATTATGATTTTAAAAAATTATATGCATGTTGATAATGGATTTCATTTCGGACTAAATCCAGCCAATAAAAAGGGTTCGTGAGGACTCAAACTGCAATCCGGTCAATTAGGTACCAGCAAATACAGAAGATAGAAGATACAAAAGGAAAAGTGAGATGAACTCAGAAGATTTTTAACGTGGTTCAGCCAAAATCAAGTAATACCAGTCCCTACATCCACGGTGGCATTTTATTGCTTCTAATGAAATTTCTACAGAGATTTGATACAATATTTCTTGCTTAGTTTGCAGGGGTCTCTTTCCTCATATTTATAGAGGCTAGGAGGTTATAAGAATAATTTTACATATTGAATTTTTGTTACATCAAATAATAAATATACAAGACAGTCTACACTATTACAAAATGGCTTCTGTAGGTTGCGGGCTAACTTTCGTAGATTGCTTTCTACAGGTGGGCCCGTTATAAGTTAGGTTTAAGTTGACATGTGTTTGTCTTGTACTCGATTTGAGTGAGTTTCTCGATGTGCTTCACCTCGCGAACTAACCTTTTTGACCCGGGGTCACTGCTGACCCCTCGGTCAGCGAGATCGAACTTCACGAGCTTGTTACTAGTGATGCAAGCTAGGGTTTATCCTTTAGCAAGCTTGTGCTCTTGAGCGAAATGGGCTCTCTTCATTCAAACTTTCTTGTTGCCAGGCCTTTATCAGCTCATTTTGCACAGTACCAGAAAATATTCACAACATAAGCCCCTAACTCTCAGTTCACTTCACGAATTGGGAGTTACTACTTGCCAATAGTTTTATCCATAGATTACTGTGCAATTAAAGTCTATAGTCAGCCTGTCATTTCATCCATTCCAGACCATTCTTTCTATTATATGTGCCTTATAGCCACAAACGTGTCAACTTCGCTTTCTTTCAAGGCAAATAATGAAAGAATAGTTGGGAGTTCTTCCGGACTCTTTGGTAAGACCACACTGATCTTATTTAAGATAGAGGAAATCTTTTTTCCTTCTTCATTGAGTGGTCTAATGGGTGCCTCAGATAAGCCTCCTATATATTTGGTAGTTTGCCTTTCTGATGAGACGTATATGGTCTGCTGCATAGGAAACCTTCATGGGCGATTCTCCTTCTTTGAGAATTTGGAAAGATCTTGCGTAGATCTTGGATTATTTCCTTATGGATATGTCATGGGGTTCAACCTTTCCAGTTGCTTCGATTTGCCTCTTTTGGACTCTTAGGGTTGCATGGGCTAGGAAGGAGCCTTTGGCTGAGGGGGCTATAAGAGGAAGACTGAGGAGCAAGGATGCTTGTCAGTCCTTCTGCTAGATGGAGCTCTTCTCCAAGATGCCAGTCTTTCTTCTAGAATGTAATAGCTATAGGCCTGATTTGATTTATATCTTGAATCTTGTAAATTTACATTGTTAAGGCTATTTAATGAATGAACCTTCCTCTTCATGTTCCTTTCATGCTGTATTCAAATGTTCTTCATATCACTGATGAAAATATAAGCCTTTTCAAGTCATAAAAAAAAGAGATATTTAAGTAACTAATTAGTCATGCTTCTTAGTGGGTAATGAATCTGGGCAACAAAGTGTTTGTTAATGATGAGTAATGTATAGATAGGTCGCATGAGAGTTGCGCTTAGTAGAAGATCACATGCGAGCTACGATTGATAGGTCACAAGAGAGCTACGAGTATTAGGTCGCATGAGAGCTGCGAGCAATAGGTCACATGCATACGGTGCCTAAGAAAGTTAGTCATATGCGCTTAATGTAGCATGCATATGGTGCCTAAGAAAGTTAGTCATATACATGATAAAGCACCATGCATATGGTGCCTAAGAAAGTTGATCATATGGATGAGTTGGAAGTCACATGCATATGATGCCAAAGAAAGTTGGTCATATGCATGACAAGATCGTATACACATAGTGCCTAAGAAAGTTGGTCATGTGCATAACAAGGTCACCTGCACATGGTGCCTGAGAAAGTTGGTCATGTGTGAGATAAAAAATTGTGTATGCACAAATTAGAGGTCACATGCATACGGTGCCTAAAAAATTTGGTTGCATGCATGATGAGATCGTATACACATGGTGCCTAAGAAAGTTGGTCATGTACGAGACGAAACACCATGCATATGGTGCCTAAGAAAGTTAGTCATATGCAAGAGTTAGAGGTCACATGCATATGGTGCCTAACAAAGTTAGTGGTATGCATGACGAGATCGTATGCACATGGTGCTTAAGAAAGTTGGTCATGTACATAAAGATGTAGCGTGCATATGGTGCCTAAGAAAGTTAGTCATATACACGCTAGATCGCATTAGAACAGTGCCGAGAAGTAGGTTTTCCTAATGCGATAATGTTAAGTTGGCTATACTAGTGCAGTGTCGAAGAGTAGGTCACATTAATATAATACCAATTTAACCTGAAACTTAAAAAGGATACAACCACAAGTTGAGATGATAGAGCTCGCTTCCTCGGGAGCCTAATTCCAAGTTTTCATTCTGCTAAAAAATTTGCTTAGACTATCACATAGAATAGTTCAGATTGTTTCTACATGCTTCATTACAAAATCAATATATGGTTCTTATTATAATTGCTTGCCCTTGCTGATCAGGTCCTCAGTTGTATCTCTGAGGGCCTTACAATCCAAAGTGTTGTGCCTAACTTCATTGTGGTAGGCACAAAACTTGTTCGTATTTCTATTTGCATGAGGAGTCCTTGTGGGCTTAGGAGTCCCGAAGTCTTCTCTTCCCTTTTCTATTGTATATATCCTATCCAGAGTACCAAATAGGACATTGTAATGTTCGTAGCAGCTTGAGGGATGAGGTTGCCCTATCCTGGCCTTTTTGTTGGATGGTTGTCAAGGCCGGCCTCAACGTTTTCATGATTTCTCTTTCCCTTACCTTGCTTGGAGCTTCTCGCCTTGTCCCTTTGATTCTCTGAACCAAAAGTTTCTTCCTACCTGATTTGCTTGGCTGCTTGATCATAGAATTCACCTAGGCCTGTCATAGGGGATTTGTATATACTCTTGTATAGCTTGCCATCTTTACAAAGCCCTGTCGAGATCACCATTAGGATGCCTTTGTCAGATGGGCTTTCCACATTGTCGATTTCATGCTTGAATTGACTAATGTAATCTTTAAACGACTCGTGCTTGTGCTAAAAGATTATAGCAAGATGGCAGGGGGCATGAGCTGCCTTTTTAGCACCCTATACTGATTATGGAATTTTTCTTGACATTCCTTTTAGTTGTTGATGCTGCGAGCTGGGAGGTTCTTAAACTAAGCTCGTGATGTATCTCCCAGTGTAGCTAGGAAGATGTCCCACTTGATCAGGGGATTATTTGTTTGGAGGTCCATTTGGATGTTGAACATGTCCAGGTGGTTGCACGGATCATTATCGCCATTATACAGCTGAAGCGTGGGAACTTTAAGCTTGTGAAGAAGGGGCTCCGTCTCACTTTCCTCAAAGAAAGGGGACTATCCATTGGAGCATTCTTGGTTACTTTGATCTTAAGGGTGTTCTTCTAATTGCTTCACCCTCTAAAACAACTCTTCCACCAATGAAAACATTACCCTAGACTACTAGCTAGGGGCCTAATGGCTGCACTTAACTTTCTAGTCATGCGAGCAGTGACCTGATGTATGCTTTTGATTGACTTTATTCGAACTTCCAGCTTACTGGTGGTGGTGAACTTTTTTGGGTGTAACGACCTCGGCTTGGCTTTACACACCTTGTATTTGTGCTTGTGCTGGCATCTTAAAAGTTTTAGCCATCTCTTTCACTATATTTTCCAATGCTTCCTAGCATTGGTGCCATATTTGTATTTCGTTGGTCTCAAGTACTATAACGGTAGGTTGATGGCGAGTAAGGGAGGGCAAATCATCAGTGGCTCTGGCGGTAGAAGAATTTGCTATATGACCTTTAAGCTGGTTGTTAATGGCATATGATTTCCTGATGATTTTTCCTCTAGCCATTACAGCAGAATAGGAAATGAACCAGAATACAGAAAATCAACTAGAATATAGATGAGTCCTACCAGGTGTGCAAAAATGTTGATGGTAGATTTCGGTTTGGACCACATCTAACCAACAGGAGGGGTTCTTGAGGACTCAAATTGTAATCTGGTCGATCAGATACTAGCAAATGCAAAAGACAGAAGATACAAGAGGAATAGTGAGATGAACTCAGAAGATTTTTAACGTGGTTTGACCAAAATCGGGCAGCACCGATCCTTACATCCACGGTAGTATTTTATTACTTCTGGTGAAATTGCTACAGAGTTTTGGTACAGTATTTCTTGTTTATTTTGTTGGGGTCTCCCTCCTCATATTTATAGAGGCTAGGAAGTTACAAGAGTAATTTTACATGTTAAATTTCTATTACATCAAATACTAAATGTACAAGACAGTCTAGACTACTACAAAATGGCTTCTGTAGGCTATTTTGCTGACTCTTATAGATTACTTTTTGTAGGTGGGCCCATTAAAAGCTAGGTTTAAGTTGATGTGTGTTTGTCTTATACCCAATTTCAATGTGCTTCACCTCGCGAACCAGCCTTTCTGACTTGGGGTCGCTGCTAACCTTCGGTCAGTGAGATCGAACTTCACAAGCTCATTACTAGTGATGCAAGTTGGGGTTTATCCTTCAATGAGCTTGTGCTCTTGAGTGATCTAGGCTCTCTTCATTCGAACTCTCCCGCTACCAGGCCTTTATCAGCCCATTTTACAAAGTACCAGAAAATATCCACAATAATACACAAGTAAAAATAAGAATAATGTTGGACCTATTTATTTAGTTTTTTTTAAAGTAAGATTAGTTACTAGATATAATAAATTAGACAATTACTATTGAAAGGATTCAGTGAATTGTTGCTTAATTTGATATTCAATCTCAACAATTCAAACAAATAAAATTCAACTTTAAATGAAAAATTTGAAAAAAAAAATTATGCAACTATAAATGATGAAATTGTTACTTTTTATGTACTTGTTATATGTAGAATGCTTACAAACTTGCAATGTTTTGCGAAAATTGCAAGATTTTATACATAAGTTGGAAATTTTTTTTGTTAGACTTTCATAAAAACATGCAAAAAAATTTTAGTAAATATTGTGGGTTTTTATGAAAGTCTATCATAAAAATTATAAAAATTGTAAGTTTTTATATAAAATTTTGTAACTTTTTTTTTGTAAAAGGTTGCAAGTGTGTACACATATTACAAATAACAAATAAAAAAATTATAATTCTATAATTCAAACTTGTATAAAAAATTCTTAATTTTTTTAATAAAAGTTGCAACTTTCATGAAAATACTGTAAAAAGTAAAAAAAAAAGTTATAGAAGTACATACTGGTATATATTCTTGCAAATTTTTTGAAAGAATTTTATATTTTTATAACTTTTTTTATTTAAAGTTGTAACTTCCATATAAAAATAAGGAATTTTTTAAAAATTTTAATACAATTTTAAATGATGAAATTATAATTTTTTGTATATTTATTATATACAAATTCATATACACTCACAACTTTTCATAAAAAAAATGAAAGGATATTATATAAAAATCAATTTTATAACTTCATACTAGTTTTTCATAAAAACTAACACTACAAAAAAAAAATAGGGTGATTTGTGATAGAGTTTTTCAAAAGACAATTCCATTAGAAAAATCAATCACAAATTGGTCAGAAAGTCGACCAAAAATGAAAAGATTGCCGGTTACCAATGAAAAAAACATGCTAGAAAATCCGTTGAAAATCAGTCGTAATTTAATTTCCTATGGAATATTGGTTAGAAAATCTATCAAAAAACAGACATGAATTTTTAAAAATTTTGCTCACTATTTTTGATGAAAGTAATTGTACAATCAATTTCTAACAAAAAAACTTGTCAAAAATTCAAAAACTTTTAAAACTTTGGGCGCACATTTTGGCATTCTATTGTGCTACCCTTATACTTTCTTGTGCCATGTCAGAGCTTTTTCTTACTTTTCTAACTTGATTTTTGTGCTTTGAAGGTATTTTTCACAAATCTAAACTAATTAACTTTTTCTAACTACTTTGTTTGATATTTTTACCAATTGTTTCCATTTAACTATTACATGTTTTATGGGTTACTTAGTTTATCTTATTTTACTTTTTGTAGTTTTGGACTTTATTTTCTATGCCAGTTTATTTATGACTTATCTTGCTTCGACACTAAGGTTTATACATATTTTTAATCATTTATTGATTAATTATTCATAATTTTAGATGTTGTAGGAGTTAATTTTTAATTATTAGTTATATTTTCTTGTATGTTTAAATTAGGATTGACTAGTTATAGTTAATGAATTATATTTAGGAATTATATACATTTTGAATTAAATTTTGTAGGATTAAGTAGTTAGATGACATAATTAATAATATTGTTGAAATTACTTTAGGAATTACATATTTTTAATTAGAACATTTTTTTAGTTTAGAAATTATGTATATTAATTTTGTTAATTTTTAAAATTAGTAAATATATTATCGATATTAATTATTAATTCCCTAAATAGATTTGATTATTGTTTATTTTTATTAAGTAGAAGGAAAAATAATAATAGAACTATTTATAGAATATAGAAATTCTGTAAATAGTTTTTCCTATATATTTTCTTATGTATCTAGTGACTTTGTCCTATTTCAATTAACTTCGATAAATAAAATATGGAAATTCTGAAACACTGTGGGTGGATGTATAATAGATTTTTTCCGAGACATAGTTGATATAACATGGGTTTCTTAATGGGTGGAAGAATTTATCAATTTTGCAAAAACTCACCCAATTTATGTACGTGATGATCAGATAAGGTATCCATGCTCTAAATATAAATAAAAAATTTTTACCTCCTAATGAAGTCAAAGTTGATTTGTATAGATTTGGATTCAAATATGAATACTAGTGATGGATTGATCATGATGAGGAGAGACCTACAGAAAAAGAAAGAATCTTTTAATAGTGAGACACGAGATTTGCATGACACAAGTAATAGATATGAGAACATAGTGTTGGATGCCAATTGGCTAGATATTACAACTCGCTTTGAACGCAATATAGAAGAGTCTCTAAATGGAAGTGCCCAAAAATTTTATCAAATGTTAGAAGTTGTACATCGGCCATTATGGAAGGTTGTGTTAACCATTCAAAGTTGTCATTAGTAGCAAGGATGTGAAACATAAAATTTAACTTCAACTTACCACAGAATTCCTTCAATTAGATTATGTAACTTATGACTGAGACACACCCGTCTGATAACATTATTCTGTTAACTTTTATAAGACTAGGAAGTTAGTGTAGAATTTAGGATTAGGGCCTAAAAAATAGACTAACATAAGAAAGGGTGCATTGTATTCTATAAGGAGGCTAGATTTGATAGAAAATGTAGAATTTGTGTTTCGCCTCAGTATAAGAAATGGAGGACAAGATGAAATAGCAAAAAAGTTCCATTCAGAAGAATGTATTATATGCCCTTAATTCCTAGGTTGCAAAGGTTGTATGTTTTAATGAAGTTACTCCTCATATGAAATGGCATCAAAAGAATCAAAGGGGGATAGGTGTTTTGTGTCATCCTTCAAATGAAGAAGCTAAGAAACAATTTGACCAATAGTACCCAAAGTTTGCAATCGATCCTCAAAATGTAAGACTTGGATTGTGTTCTAATGGATTCATACCATTTAGTTATAACACTGCACCATACTCATGTCAGCTAGTAATAGTCATTCCTTACAACTTACCTTTGGATATGTGTATGATAACTCCATATATGTTCCTAACCTTGATCATCCCAGGTCTAGAAAATCCAAAAAGTAAAATTGATGTGTTCATGTAGCCATTAATAGATGAAGCACTCACCTTGTAAAATGATGGTGTTCCAATGTATGACATTTTAATGAAGCAAAACTTTTAGATGAAGATTGCATTGATGTGGACCATTAATGACTTTCCTACATATGGGATGTTATTGGTTAGCAAACGGCTAGAAAATTAGCTTGCTATATGTATGGAATCAACAAAAGTGTTCACCTTAAAGCATGGAGGAAGTAGTCATGGTTTGATTGTCATAGATAATTTCTATCATAAGATCATCCTTACAAGAGAAACAAGAATGACTTCATTAGTAATAAAATGGAGAGATCTGAACCACCTCCAAGATTAATCAATAAACAAGTGTTTGATTGGGTTTGTTCCACTTTAAAATTCATTAAAACTTAGCCAATCAAGATGTCAAGGTATAGGGTGGATCATAATTGGACTAAAAGAAGCAAATTCTAGGACTTATTATACTGGCAATCCAACTTACTATGACACATTCTTGATGTCATGCACATAAAGAAAAATGCCTTTGATAATATGTTTTATATAATGATGGATGTGAAAGGGAAAACTAAGAACAATATTAAGTTAGATTTGCTAGAATATTGTAGAAGAAGAGAATTGGAGCTTAAAGAAGTTGCAAATGGAAAAACATATAAATCTAAAGCTTTCTACACCTTGATCTTGGATGAGAGAAAAGCAGTCTTAGTGGGTCAAGTAACTGAGGATGCTTGATAATTATACCTCTAAATTAGATAGGTGTGTCAAAGTAGGCGATGGTAAGACACTTGGTATAAAAAGCCATGACTGTCATATTTTCATGAAAAGAATGCTTCTGATTGCCTTTTTTGGACTCCTAGATCCTATATAGAGGGCCTTAACTAAGTTGAGTCAATTCTTCGGGGAATTATGCTTAACGGTTTTGCAAGAAGAGGAATTGCTGCAAATGGAATAAAATATTACCCTAATAATATGCAAGCTTGAACAAATCTTCCCACCAAGTTTTTTTGACTTAATGGAGCATATGCCTATTCATTTGGCATTTAAAATAAGGGTAGAAGATCTTGTGTAATATCAATGGATGTATTCATTTGAGAGATTTCTTAACAAGCTAAAGAAGAAAATTAACAACAAAGTTAGACCCAAAGGAGTTATATGTGAAGCTTATTTGACCAAGAAGATATCTCAGTTTTGTCAATACTATTTTAGCCCTGATGTGGAATGTCAAAGTACACGAGTTGGTAGGAATGATGACTAGGGCAATGGTGTAACCTTGGAGCATATTCTTTCTATTTTCAATCTTTTATGACGCTTTATTGGGTTTTACCAAGAGCAATATTTGGATGACAAAGAATTGAAATTAGCTACAATACACATGCTTTTAAACTATGAAGAAGTGGAGCCATTTAAAGGGTAAATATTTGTATAGCTATCTTAATAAATGATTCTATATTTTTAAATTTGATTTCATCAATTTTAAAGTACTAATTTCCTAAATTGTTATTCTCTATTGTATATTTGTTCATTGGTTGAAGGTTATATATCTAGTATTGTAAGATGAAGACATTGAAGCAATGATCAATGCCCAGTTTGCTTCCTGGTTTCACTCTTTTGTAAGTATAAACACTGATTACTTTTCCTATATGGAATTGTTTATAGATGTGTGATGAAATTTCGATATGAAATTATGTTATTCTTAGGATCACAATCCCTTCAATGGTGTGGTCAATCAATATCTACTGGATTTAGCTTGCTCTAAGGGTGATCAAAACATTTCCAATGTATTTTGTCAATGGCATAAGTTCCACACATACCAATGGAATGAAGGGAAAAGAAAATAATAGTCGAATATGTGTGAGGGCATAGGGAATGTCACAATAAGGGAAGATGACTTCTATGGTGTTTTTAAAGAGATTGTATAGCTTAAGTATTCAGGATTGCTGATTAAAAAGGTGGAACTTTTCCACTGTGAGTGGTTTAATCCTATACTAAGCCATGGCATGAGATTGCAACCCCAATACAGCATAGTTGAAATCAAACATACAAGATAGTATGCTAGTTATGATCCCTTCATCATTGCATAATAAGCAACACAAGTGTATTATGCACCACACCTAGGAACAAAGAAAGATAAACAAGGTTGGTGGGTTATTATAAATACTAAGCCTTGTGGAATGGTCAAGGATAATCATCTAGTAGAACATGCATACCAAGATGATTATGTATCATATGCATCTCAGTTAATTCCAATAGATGATTCAATTGTTAACTTGCATGATGAAGATGGTCGATAGGAGGAGGTGGATGAGCTAATTGATGTAGAATAAGAGGGTAAAGTTAACAATGACAAAAAAGAGGGTGGAAATTATGATGAAGAAGATGTAGATGATAAGTCCAACGAATAAAACTATAATTTTATGTGTGACATGTTAATTAGTTACTTGTATATTTGAGTATTAAATTACTTTATTCATAATTCAATTTATATGATTACTTTTTAATTATGTCATGTGTGAATATTTGCATATGATAGGCTGTAGAGGTTTTGGATAAGGAGGTAGAGGATAGTGATCACAAGGATAAGGTTCCTTGTAATTCCCCTAATAGTAATTCGCCTACGACTACTGGCTAGAGCCCTCTAGCTATTGTTCCTTCTGGCTACACTTTTATTCCCATATCGTGATCGATATCTAGCTAGATGAAGCCATCTACACAAGTGTTGACGCAGACGCATTCATAGCAGCAGGCCCCATCCCCAAAGATAGCTAGGACACCTTCATAAATGGTACTGCCATCTTTAATGGTGGCATCTGTCTTTAAATGGCCTCCACCTACTATAGCAGTTGTACTTGGTCTTGGGAAGATCATTATGCTGTATAAGATGGGGTATGTGTTCCTAATTAATTTCTTCATGATGTTTGTTTAAATTTTTAACATTATTTATTTTTATAGTTTAATCAGGTTTTTCTCGACCTACAAGCTGATAGGCACCATACAACACATCATTATGAGTAAGTATGAAGGTGTATAGCCTATATGAAAGAGTATTTTGGAGCCCAGCCATAGGATGTTATGTGTGAAGTTTGGGGTAAAGTTTCAATACTTTGTTTATAATTTAAATTTTTTTTAACTATTTGGTATTTTCCTTTTTTTTTTAATTGTAGAAGTATTGGAAGTGGAACTCTTCTTATGAGAAGGACATGTGGAAGAACTTCAACCATAAGGATTCAAACAAAATGGAAGATATGATGGATGAAGTGTAGAAGAAGAGGCCTACTCAACCTGACTGCATCAGGGACGAGGAGTGGGAAGGCCTTCTAAAATATTGGAGAACCCTAAATTTAAGTCCAAGTTTAAGTAAAATAAGAGGAATAGAGCCTTGGATGTAGTTAGACAAGGTTCCTCCTTATACATAGGTGGATCCATCCTCGTTTCAGAGCATCAGCTGTGCATGGTAACATTATTTTAAGTTAATGTTATTTATGCCATTTTAACTTAATGCTATTTATATCCATGAAAATTTCCATGTTGTGCTGCTATGTGAGATCGGGGTTGAGCTGCTCATAGATAATCTGTTCCATTGCACCCTCACCTAGAAGGATGACCAATGTGTCTTGCCTTTAATTGCATAGTCTATGTAAGCAACTTCTCTTGCATTTTTGTTATTAATATATTGCATATTTAGTAGTAAAAATATTACATTAATTTATAATATCAAATAATTAATTATTTTAATTTATAAGAGAATTTCAACAAAAGAAATGGGGACCTAACTTAGAGAGATAAGGGCTCTGGTGACATAACTGATGATTTAACATAGCCATTTGATCACGATTTGTGGGTAGACACCTTCATTAGGACCAAGAAAGGATGGGTATATGGTTTAGGTTCTGAGGCCACAGTGGTGATAACTACATTGGCCACTGTAGCTCACTCCAATAGTGTGCCACATGTTATGCTGGACTAGCTCATGCATGCTATGATTGAGATGTAGCAGCAAATGGTTCAATTGTTCGCTTGGATAGAGCATCTCATGACTCAACTGTTGGAATTTGATTAAATCCATAAATATGATATGCACAAAGAAGATATCACATACTTTAATCAAATCCTATAACATATTCACAATACTCACATTGAATCTATGAGAAAAACAGATTAATCGGAAGCGTACCTTGATCCATTGAAATTGATCAGACAGATTAGGATGGATTGATTTGATCTTAATCCAGAGAAAATTGATTAGAATGGGTTGGTCTTCCATTTGAGAACAACCTTCTGTATTCTTTCTCTGATGAAGGGATGTCAGG
>JANHAO010002045.1:0-30231 GCA_026873985.1 Saraca asoca | reverse complement strand
ATCACAAATACACATTAACACAGTTGGAAACATATCATTTTGGCACTTAAAATTCTAAGTATGAGGACAAATAATTGTGTCAAATTTTGTGTTATCACTCATGCCTAAACCTGGCAATATAGTCTTTCAGCGACTCACCCTTGCTTTAAAAGATCATTACAAGATGATAGAGAGGCACGAGCTATCTCTTCAGTGCCCTATATTGATCAACAAATTTTCTTTGGCATTCTTCCTAGCTATTGACAATGCATGCCAGGAGGCTTTTGAACCATGCTTGAGGTATAACTTTTAATGTGGCCAGGAAGACACGACATTTGACCAGAGGGTCAATTGTTTGGAGATCCATCTGGACATTGAATGCATCCAGATGGTCGCATGGGTCACTATTTTTTTCGTATAGCAGGATCATGAGTACCTTAAGTTTTTGTAGAAAGGGTCACATCTTGATCTCCACAGAGAATGAAGAGCTCTCCTCAAAACGAGGTTGATTGTTTTGAGGCTGGGGTGCTTTTCTAGCTATTTCAGCCTTTGGAGGACTTTTTCCATTAGCAGGCCTTATGTTTCGGGTTGTAGGCTAGAGCTTTCCACTCGTTGTGAGCCCTCAGGTCACTGACTATCACGATCTCCATGAGTTTCCTTCAAGCTTCTCTACGCAGCTGTTGTAGTTATGCCACGATCTCCTCTTGCCTTTACGCACCCTGGGCTTGTACTTGTGTCAGCACTTTCATAGTTTCAACTAATTCTCTTATCATGTTCTCAAGCACTGGCAGGGGTTGGCCAGGCGTTTGTGCCTTTTCAGTTTCGAGGGCAGCAATGGGGTGACAATAAGCTCCAACAATAGAAATGTCTACTGGTTGAACAACTGGAGTAGTTGAACTCTGGGTGACTCTTCCTCTTACCATTGTAATAGATCAGAAAAGCAATTCAAAGAGCAGATGGTCCCTTCTTCTAGCTCCAAAATGTTGACGATGAAATCCGGTTCTATTGTATTCCATCCAACGAGTATGGTTCTTGAACCCCAAGCTACTTTTTGGCTTGTGAAATATGAAAAAGGGAATAAAATGAAGAAGATAGAAAGGAAGAGAAACAATGGAGTGCAGTGTTTTAATGTGGTTTGACTAAATTCGGGCAGTACTAGACCCTACGTCCACGGTAGCTTTGTATTGATCTTTGGAAAATTTTAGAAAATGTCAGCTAACCTTCCTTCAACCTGTTCTATAAGAGTTCTCCTCCTCCTTTTATAAAGGAAGGGAGGTTACATGTAATGATTACAAGTTGTAATTCTATTACATCAAGTATTAAATATACAAGACAGTGTAATCTCCTACAATCTAGCTTTTGTAAGTTGCTTTCTATGGGATGGGCCCCTTGTGTTTGTTAAATTTGAAGCTTAACGTGAGCCTGTCTGAAGTTCCATCCCACTGGGCATCTCACTAAGCTTCTTGCCTGGGCTACGCCTCTCTTTCGCAGGGTTATGTCCTCAAGCTTGTTGCTATCCTTCATTTGGTGAGGATGAGCTCGAGGCTAGTGGAGCGAGCTCGATTCTCATGTGAGCTGAGGTTTAGTAGAGCAATTTGTTGACCATGCGAGTTGGGATCTCGTGCTTCCATCCTCAGTAGGCTGGGCATCTTCAATTTTCTACTAGGCCTCTGGTCCTGCTTTGCGAGACTGATTTTTACCCACAATAATGCAAAAACTAATTTTTGAAGTGTTTAATATTAAAATCCACGTAATTATTTACTACCTTAAGTCAATACATAAATACAAAACACTCATGCAAGCACGTGGACACATATACTCTCTCTAATATATGTGAGGTGCTTTTAGGTTAAATTAATTGAATTTTCTCTATACTATAATAGTTGATCAAATTAATTAGAATATTAGGTAAGATTTAAAAACTATAAATTAATCTTATGTAAGAAAGAAATTGGATTCTGAAATAAAATTTTTCAAAAGAATACAAATAAATTAAAATGGAAAAGCAAGAAAACAAAAAGGCAAAGATTGAAGTATAGAATAGAGCTACTACTATTTATTTGCATGTGAAAATATGTTTGGCGAACGCACTTGGGGAGGTACGAAAGGGTTAAATCAGCACCTTACAATGTAACAACTAATACAATTTGCTTTATTTACTCATTTTTATGATAATTTATAAAAAAAAAAAAGTTGTTTTACTATTGAAATATCAATTCAAATTTCTCTTACTTGATATTGTCTAGCTAAAAGTGAATGATAAGGTGTAATAAGATACTGAGTTATAATTATAATCCTCTTTCATATGAATCTAATTGCACATGCATGTATGAAACACTTATGTTTGGTTTGATAGAATAGATAAAACATTTGCTTGGTATGCACATACATGCATGAAACACTTATGTTACATTTGGTTTGATGCAATGAATAAAAAGTTTGTTTGATATGCACTATCCGATGGGAATGACCATTCCATAACAAAAGCAATGGAATGGGTCATTCCATTATTCACAGATTGATTTTTATACACCTTTATCCCTTACATCTTTTATATATTTCACAATTATCTTTATATTAATAAATAATAAAATAATATCATCTTTTCAATATTTTTACTATAAAAATATTTTGATAATTATATTTTTAATTACAAAATTTAAAATAAGATATTTTATATTATTTATAAAACATATTATTAGTTATACAAAATTATTTAATATAAAATAAAAACTTATGAATTGAAATTTATTTATTAATATATAAGATGAATTAAAATTATAAAAAGAAGACTAGCATATTCGAAGAACAAAAAAAGTAGGAGGAGATGCAATATAACATGGAAGATTGAAACCTTGCATGTTTTTTATTACTTTTAGATAAATATTTTATTATTCCTTGTTATAAAAATATTATTATAATTAACTACTCTTTTTTTCATTCCATTCTTACCATATTTTGTTATACCAAACATAAAAATAGAATGGAATACTCATTTCATTCATGATTGTACCAAATGTAATTATAAAATGGTCATTCTATTCATTTCTTATTCCCACTCTTATTTCCATTCCATTCCATTCAATCCAACCAGCGTAACATTAGCAATATTGATGTCAACTTTAAATGCACTGTTATTTTATATGACTTTTGTTTTAATCTTTTATAATAGAAAATACTTTAATAAGATAATTTTATCTATCAAATTTTATATATTTTAATTATAACTATATTGATTGTGGAACTCAGAATTCTTGAAGAGATCATAAGTTGAGGTTTGAAATAAAGTATTTATTAGTTCTTCAATTACAATAGTCAAAATAAATAAAAAATGCGTAATTTTTAATTCTATGTTTCATTAAAATATGTGTAATGCTAATTTATTTCATCTATACTCTTAATTGATGTATTTTTATATAGTTTGAAATTAAATTTTATTTGTATTAATGTTGGATTATAATTATATTCTTATTAAATATCTAATTCTTTTTGTAAATATAATCTTATAAGTTAAATTATAAAAATTGAGTGCAGACAGGGTATTAGGCTATTTACATTAAAAGCCTACGTAAAATTATAATCTTTTTAAAAAATTATTACAAAAAAATGAACATTTTAACAAAAATTTAATTAGTTTTTCACAAAAATTGCAAGTGGAAGCAAGGCCCATTTCTCTGTCATCATATTGTAGTTTCTCTTTCTACGTACAAGTGACCTGGGAAAGGCACTCGTTAAATCACTAAAAAAAAAGTTGAAAATTACTTTTAAAATAAGAATACAGAAAAGCTCAAAAGGAATTCCATACATAAACAGAAAATAATTAAGAAACAGAATTTAGAATAGAAAATACATATTTAAAAAATTGGCTAAAATACATTAGATTGTACTTTGAGTTATGTATATATAACTATATGATATTTTAAAAGGTATATCTAACCTATTTATAATTTAAGTCATAAGTACTTTATCTATGTCGTTGTATCTTTCATCCTTAAACCTATAAGTACTTTATCTAGGTCGTTGTATCTTTCATCCTTAAACCTAAAAGGATTTGGTATATTAAAACTTACAAATAAGATATATCATAAAAAAGTAGAATATGTATAAATATTATATATCATTATTTTAATTTTTATTTAAATTTTAATATTTATAATAAAAATATTATTATTGTAAGTATTAATTTTGTTGAATTTTAAATTATTTTGGTTTTATAAATTATAAATATATTATTTTATATAAAAGAAAAAAAATTATATAGAAACATTTGTAAAAAAAAATTGTATAAAATGCATTAAACTCTTTGTACTTCGTGTGAAAAATGTCATGTATGTGTTCTTTTCTTTATAATATATATTATTTGTAGATTAAAATGTATCAAACCTCCTAAATTTAGGGGTGAAAATAGATAAATGTAAATAAAGTACATATTACTTAAAATATAAGGGTTTTAGATATAACTTTTTAAAGATTATGAGGTTATATGTAGATGATTTAAAGTACACAGGGTGTGATGTATTTTAACCTAAAATATTTATATGCTATATTTAAAAACAAAACTTATAAGGGAAAATTATGTTTTTTTTTTCTTTGAAGTTATTAGTATATAGTTATGATGATTTGGGTTAGAGATAGCAATTCGAGTTTTTATATTAAGTTTACGTTATGTCAAAGCATAGTAATAACTCATATAAACTTAATCCGATTCCACTTGAATAATAATCGTATCGCGTCAAATCAATCCATTTATTAAATATATTGACATGACTCAATCCGTTTAACCCATTTATTAAATATATTGACACGACTCAATCCGTTTAACCCTGTTGAATAACTTCAATTAACAAAATTTATATTATAAATCTATAATTCTATTTATTAAACTTAATTACTTATTATATTTTATTAAAAATATTTTAATCATTGATTATATACTTTATTAACTTTTTATTGTCATTATATCAAAAATTTATTTTTATTTTTTATTATATAATCATTTATAATTTAGTAATAATTATTTCTTAAATAATATTTTTAAATTTTAATATAAATATTTAAATATATTGATTTATCAATCTATTTAATTTTAAATTGATCATAACCTGATTCATTAATTATTCGTATAAAATGGATTAATTCATTTACCATCATATAAACTCTATTAGCACACTGTATTCTTGTCAGATCAAAAAGTAACTCATTAATTTGGTTCAAGCTCAAATAGATGCATGAATGGCTGTATATGTACATAAAAGTCTCAATCTAAGTTGGAGCAGTAGTGAAGTGGTTATTACCTTAGACTGTTTTGGTCTTCGGAAGTGTAGGTTTAATATTCAAATTTCATTGGCGCTTACTTTGTTGTTAAAATCTAATAAGAAAAAGTCTAATTTAGACATAGTAATCGGTAAATGTGTGTGTTTTTTTATCATCTATTTATAATTCATTGTACCAATGCACATTCTTCCAAATTTTTAGACTATAATAGTGGGATTTAATTTGTGAATTACATCACTCGGTATGATTGAAATATTGTGATTAAGAAAAATTATGATACAATTCAAATTAAATTATATTAATTATTTTTTATCTGTTTATAATCTTTTGTATTGACTATAACATAAATATATATAAAAGGAAAATATTTTAATTTTTCCTGTTGTTTAATAAAATTACTCAAACATTCCTTTTAATTTTAAAACTTATTCAGATCATTTTTAAAATATAAAAAAAATACTACACTTAAACTTGAATTTGAATTTTGTATCAATAAAATGACGATGAAAAAACATAATTATAAATTCAAATCAAACAATATAGAATATTTTAAATATTTTATAATAAAAAATTTGATTTAATTAAATTTAAATGACCAAAAAGATTATTACAGTTATATAAAGATTTGACTTTTTCACAAGTTATATTTTAGTTATTTGAATTTAATCAAATCATATCTTTCATTATAACATACTTAAAATATATTATATTAATATATTTAAATTGTATGATTATCTTTTTTTTATAATTTCTAGATAAAAATAAATTTAGACTTAAATATAATATTATTTTATATTTCAAAAATGATTTGAGAAGACTTTAAAATTAGATAAAAGATACTCATAATTTTATTAAGTCTTAAAAGAGGATAATGTATTTTCCTCCTCCTATAAAACTTCGGTTCAACATGCAGTTAACTAACTTTTATATTAATTATTTGACTTAATGTGATCTTAATTTTTTGATTGAATTTTAAAAAAATAGAATTAATTCAATTAAAATTAAAATTATATATATAATTATTTATTAATTTAATTTTAAATAAATATAATTTAAATTTTTTTTTTAAATTTCAAATGAGAAGTAAAAGCTATGCTAGACAGCTGGAGAATATATTATATGTATTTATCAATTAATCGAAACAGATTGCTGTGTTCCATCCCTCTTGTTAATTAATAAATCTTAAATTAAATTCAATTATGTGAGTTGCATAGTGCACAAGTCTTACAACTTGTTCACCAACTGTAAAGCACATATATAATGTTCTCCATTAAATTTAGCTTAATTAATTAGATGATTAAGATGTCTGCAATTTACATTATGCTATTACCGAACCACTTTTGTCCCTTTAATTATCTTATATGTGAACATGTTGTCATTATGTACAATTATCTTATGTTTTTTGTTCGGTCTTACGTTGGGGAGGAGGGATTGGGGGCAGCACTCCAACCTCCCACCCTTTGCTTTGCTGTCGCAGTCCTTAGACGCAAACTCCTAATTAAATTTATGTAGGATGTGGAGATAAATTAAGGTTAGATTTTATGTAGGAAGGATCATATTTATTTTGTAAAATATTATTTTAAATTTAATTTATTAATCTATATAAAATCAAAATTTAGATTAATCTAATTTTTTAATATATTTAAAATTCTATTTGTATATAAATCTAAAGAAGATAGATTTGATCTATTTAAATAAATAGGTTTATTTATTAATTTTGACCTAATTTATTTAAATAAATAGATTAAACTAGATTATGTTATAAGTTAACTAGACTATAGGTTCTTTATGAATTGTCTAATCTATATATTTCCACTCCTATCTTTATATTGTTATCTTATTTTGAACTTATTTTTTTTATTGAATCAATTTTTTTTAAGTGTAAAGAGTCCTTAATTCATCAATTTTTTAATATTAACTGGCCCACTTTTTACCAACATTAATTATTTTTTAGGTAGTCCATCTTGATGAGAATCTATTTTAAAATTTTAATAAAATTTTTAAAAACATATAAATTAATTTAAATATAATATTTTAATATTTTTAAAAATTTTATCAATAGAATCAAATATGGTAATTCCATGAATTATTAGAATTGAATTGGAAGTTATTATTTATACCAAATTTTAGATCCAGGCCTCTATGTTGGAATAATAATAATAATAATATCACATTCTCACCTATGATATTTCGAATAAAATAATAATAATAATAATAATAATAATAATAATAATAATAATATCACATTCTCACCCATGAAACCTCGAGTAATCACACTTTTAAAAAAAAGGTCGAGATTCTTTAAAATACATGATACCTGGAGCCAAACTCTCCGGTCAACGAATCATTTCTGGCCCCATTTTTATTTTTCAATATTTGTAATTGTACACCCCATTTTCTTATTCCAACAAGTGGAGAGGTCCACTATATGAGACTGTATAACACGAGTTTGATAAAACAAACCTAAAAGCTTACTTATAATTTTATTCTTTTCATATATTGATTATATTTAATCCCTCATAAATATTATATTTTATTCTTGTTTCTTTGATATATAAATTTTTATTAAATTGAAGATAAAAAATATTAATTAACATACAAAATTTTAATAGGATTCCAAATTAATAATTAATAAAAGAAAAAATTAGTTAAATTTATCTTTTTCACATTAATTAAAAATTATAAATTATGCGACACATTTATTTATGTTACAAAATTTTTCCCAATTTGACCCTTAGGATTAAATAATATACTAGTTTCTTTTCTAGTTATTGTCAACATAGAGTGCAATTGAAAATCTATATACTAATTATGATTTTTAGTCTTCAACTTGATTGAAATTATTAATGATGATCTAATTTGATCCAATTTATATATTAGATGAATTAAAATAAGGTATTATATTTAAGGAGAACTAAATTTAAGTAGTATGTTATTTAATCCAAATTTTTCATCGAATTTAAAATATTTAAGTTCAAATTTAAGTTTCAAATGAATATAAACCTAGATGAACTTATATAAACTTATACTCATAGTTTGTTATTTTATCCAAATTTAAGCATATAAAAACTTATATCTTTCACAAATATACTAAATATCAAAAAAAATTTATCTCATTTTACATATTAATATAAGATTTTTTTACAACCATCAAGTTCATCGCAAAATACCTACATAACTATAACATAATATTAACAATTACACTTAAAAAAAATAATAAATACTAAAATACTAATTACTTTATCTAAAGTGATGAGACTTAACAATTATTAATATAATTGAATTATTTATGTATTATATTATTATATAATAAAAAATATATTTTTTATTATTCAGTTGGTTTATGCTTGTGAATAATTTGAGCCAAATAATATGAAATTTAAGTTCAATTCGTACATTAATCGAGCCCTTATATTACATGAAAATGATTCTTTCGTACATATTAGGAAAAACTTAAGTGTTTTCGTTAAAAAATTATATTTTTCTTCATATCACTTGTAACTTTTTGGATAAATCTTATAAATTTTTTCATAAAAAATTACAAATGTTTAAAATGTGGAATTATAAATTTTTTTTATAAAATATTATATTTTTTTTAAAATCTTATAATTTTTTCATAAAATATGAAAACTGCTGTAATGGCAGTTACAAGGCAAAAATATTTAGGAGATTCATAAAAAAGGTTACAAACGTTGCAAAATAAATACGTATTGATACCAACCGGTAAGCATAATCCTAAAATCCATCACTTCAAAGCATGAGTCAAATTGATATTGGTCTATTATCTTAGAAGTAATCATAAGTTGACATCGACTTAAAATCCATCACTTCAAGAGTCTTTAATTTAATATGATTTTTTTTTAATTTTATCTTTTTTTATATTCCTTAATCTCAAATTTTTATACATGTAAACATAATGGAATAGTCATTCTTGATGTAAAAAATATATATAAATAAGATGAAGAGTTTTATATAATTTGTGAAAATGTGATATCAATTAGTAATTTTTATGAACACATTATCTATTATATTTAAATCATTTATAAAATGTATGTCAAAAAAATTAAAATTAGTATGAAGGAAATTACACTTTTATCCATTTATTATACTAAGGAAAATGATAGTCACCTAAGCTCATGTGCCATTTCTTTCAGAAAATATATATATGGACCCAAAATAATACAATTTAATTTATATAAAATACCTAATAAAAAACTGATGGATTAAAATATTATCATTTTTTTTAAAATTATGGGTTGAGGTCACATTTCAAGTAAATAAATTATTATTTTTTCTATAAATGATTGCACCTACTGAACTTAGAGTTTCCGCACCGCCACTTATATAGATATAAATAAGAATTAATCCAAGATTAGATAGGAGATTGGACTGCTCACCGACTCGAAATATGCTTTTGATGCAGAAAAAGGATCATGCTAAGTTTTTAGGTGTAATTTAATGGCAAAAACTTGAATAATAGGTTGAAAATTTTAAATTGAAATTTCCTTGTAAGATAAAATCAGACTTTGAAACTTAGCAAAGCAACCTAATTAACTCGCGTTTAAAATAACTAAATATAAGATTTATTTTATTTTGAAATGAATTTTTTTAAGTAACATTTAAATTTAAATAAAAGAAGATTTTAATTCATTTAAAAATTCTGTTTTAATCATATTTGTATTGTTATGAAATCCTTTAAATTTATTGAGAATTACATTAAAATTGATTTCATTTGACTTAAATAAATGTTATATAAAAAATTGCCCTCATCTTAACATTTAATTTACAATGATATTATTAAAACATAATTTTTAATTAAATTTCATATATTTTCATTATTTTCAAACAAAATATTCATTTATAAATAAATTAAAATTATTATTTTATCATAATTTTGAAAAACAAATTTTATTTATAAATAAATCGAAATCATTTATATTGAAATAAAATGAATTAAATTTAAAAAAAATGATTCTAAGTAAAGCATCGATCGCACTTTTAAATTTTAACAAGTAGAATTAATAAAATGAATGACAATAAGTTTTAAAAAAATTGATAATTATATATCCTATATTCATATAATTATTTTTGACAACAAGAATAATTTCCGGAAAATAGGGCAAAGTGCCCTAAATTCTAGTTGCAAAGACAAAAATGAAGTCAAAATAATCAAACTATAAAAGACAAATGTAATTTTGCTAAAATGGAAATTATGGTTGCGATGACGTCCCCCCCTTAAGCTGATTGAATTGAAACAACCAAAATTCAATAAATGTTATGTTGCCGTGATGCAGATTCAAGGAAAGCAAAATCTGATCAAGTGTGCAAATAAAGACATTTTGTAGAAGCCTAATGAAGTCCGTGACACTTAATTGGATGATACGACAACGTCTAGGTAGCTCGTGCTAGTCCCCGCTTTCATCCCCACAAATGCATAGTGCTTAGATTCTCTCTCTGAAAAGGACTAACCATCGACCTGCTGGTTTTCTCTGATCTTTCGTTTTGAGGTCCGTGACACTTGGATGATACGACAACGTCTAGGTAGCTCGTGCTAGTCCCCGCTTTCATCCCCACAAATGCATAGAACTTAGATTCTCTTCTCTGAAAAGGACTAACCATCAACCTGCTGGTTTTCTCTGATCTTTCGTTTTCTTCAGCATTGATAATTTTTTTTTTTTTATAGAAGTGATTAATTTATTAAATTTATATATATAAGAATCTAGATCAAATTTGAAATATAGAAGAAGACGAATTCTTTAAAGAAACATCACATGCTTCGTAAGTTATAGTTTCTGGACTTCTTATTGCTAATTTGTTAATAACAAAAGGTGTCTTAACTTTATTTCCTAATTGCAAAGGTTTTAATCATCTGATTTACTCGAGTTATACCTTTGAGTTATGCATGAAATTAGTAATAGATTGAAATTATTAAAAAAAATAGAATTTAATTAATTTAAAATTAAATTTACATATAAAATTATTTATGAATTTATTTATCAATGGGTTGAATTATATTTTTTTTTATTATTTAAACCAGAGATTAGAGTGGAAAGTAATAGCAGATTTTAAGAGATATCATGGAACCCTATTCCTGGTTAATGAAATGAATGAGAGAAATAGCCTTTTTAGTTTTAAGAAAAGAGTTTTAATGATTGATTCAGGTAAAATCTATTATATTGTTAGTAAATAGTAATATGTTGGGTTACTAATTCAGTAAGAATAATTAAAGAGTTTTATAGAATTTTGGCTAAATTACAAGAAATGCTCTTGAAGTTAATGTGATTTATCTTCTTAAACTTTAAAATTCAGTAATATATCATCTTAAATAATTATTTATGTGTAACTTATCCTCCTTTTTTTTTTAACTTATATTCAATTTTAATGAGAGAAATAGATCATGTTATTTTCATGTGATATGTTTTAATTTGCATAACATCAAATCAATGCAATAATATTGTCATTTTCAATCCAAATTATTATTATAAATGAAAATTTTTATTTATATTTTAAGAGAGATAAATAATAAAAATTAACACAAGATAAATAAAAATTTTAATTTTATACAATAATTTTGATTTAAAAATGATTCAATTGATGTGTTTTAGCATTATATATAATAGAATAAGTCACTCGCAAATTATGCGACTTGTTTTATATCTCAAAATGAATGAAAATTTAATTAAAGGAGATAAATTACACAATATTATTAATTTAAGAGGATGAATTGCACAAGATTTATAGTCATAGGACCAGGATCTATATAATTTAGAATAAAATTTTAACAATTTTTCATGACATAATTACACATGAAGAAAAGATAGCATCGTCATCTTTAAGTAAACTTGTGTTTTCTATCTATTACAGATGTACAGAACCAATTTCTAACGTTGAATTTGGACTCACAACGATCTAATGATATATAATAATCATGATAAGAGGGTGTGTAAAAAAGTTATGTGTAACAAAAATTACCACTATATAAGGTGGCTCTTATTTTCAAAAGACTTGATTCAAACATAAATTCTTGTATTATTAGAAGTGCAAATATTCTACTAATAGAATTTCGCTGCTATTAATGGAGAGAAATGAATTCTTCGTTGAATGAGCTAGTAATTTATTTTAAAATTTCATGTCTAAAGCAAATTTGATTTTTCTAAATTATATTTAGTATTTTAAAAGATAAAATGAACTATTATTATTGTTGATAAGAGAATAAATAAGTCAAAATATTATAATTAATAAATAATTAAAAAAATTATTTATAATTATTTATCTTTCTAATTTTTTTATAGTAGTTATGAAGATGCATTTTACTCTTTAAAGTCCACCCTGCATGTTAAAGAACCAAATCCGTCCAGATCTCCCCTAGAATAGAGGTATCATGCAGTATCATTTTTTATGATGAATCATTCATTCTTTATGCACTAAGAGATAACTCGGTTGCAGATAGAGAGAAATGAATATCTTTAGAAGAGTGGCTTATCTTAAAACCGTGTGCAACTTATCCCTCACGATATATATGAATGAACCTGACAGCATCCAAGTTTGACTTAGAGGCAGCTTATCACTATTGTTGAGAATAAAATCCATTCCAAAGGATTTGGTTTACTTGAATTTCAGAAAAATAAAAATAAAAAAAAAACAATGTAATATTAACAGTCTATAAGATATAAATTGAAAGCTATTCTATTCTGTTTTGGGAAATGGAGCAGCACTTAGGCTTTCTTTATTTTGCTGAAAATTATTTTTTTTAGAAGAATCTTATTTATTTATACGTAAGTAAGAAACTTTCGTACTATTTTTATATATCTTATAATTAATAAAATAATGAGATAATAATATGTGATAATGATTATAATATAAAAAAAGCTAATTTTAGTAGATCAACTTTTGTCAACATGAAGCAAGTTAAGGTTATCAATACAGGCCCAAAAAATGTCTAGTTTGTATGGAAGAAACAAGCTGATGTGGGTGAGTTTGTTTTTCACTTTTTGCTCGAACCAACCTAGCAAGTTGTAGTCCAGACACTTCACTCAAATAGGTTTAATATGCAACCACAAGGTCGTGTTCCACCATTTCTATCTGTTGGTGCTAATGAAGTGCACACAACGCCTCCATCTTGCTTTCAAGTGTCCTATGTTTCTACCACCATGAACATTGGACTCATACTCAAAATTTGCAACAATTCCTTTTGGTTAATTAGGACATGGCAATTTTTGAATGCCTGGACCTAAAGCCACCTGATGATATGGTTCCAATAGAAGATGAAGGTAAGGGTGGAAATGTGCAAGGCAATGGAAGAGGTGTGGATGTGGACTTTGCTTCCAAGGGTACATATATGGAAATTATTGAAAGTCAATACAGTTGGTTTTTTTTTCACCATTATTATGATGTTAAAAATATTGCAATTTGGAATTATAGAGGAGTAAGGAGCAAGGAACTTGTTTCTCAACTTAAAACTGTTTTGGAGTTTAATTTTATTGAAATTTTGATGTTTTTAGAGATAAGAATTAATTTTGATTAATGAGTTTCAATTTTTCAACATAGGTTTTGATAATTGGGAATCGATTAATGGGAATGGTTTCTCTGGTAGTATTTGGCTTACTTGGCAAAAGTCGAAATTTTCTCTTAAAATCATTTCTACTTTTCAGTTCATCATGTTAAAATTCAACCTGTTAAAGGGGAATGTTGGATTTTTACTGCAATCTATGTTAATCTTATGAATGATATGAAATCTATTTTGTGGAGAGATTTGTATGATTTGAGGTGCCACATTTGAGAGTATGGCTTATTCTAGGTGACTTTAATGATGAAATGATCCTACAAAAAGAAAATGTGGTGCTCCTTTTAATTAGCATCACTCTCATATTTTCAATGAACGAATTAACAATTGTAATTTGCTTGAGATTAAAATTCGAAGTGATAGATTTACTTGGAAGAGCATGTTGAATCTAGGTTACAATCATCTCCGAGAAAAATTGGATCATGTTCTATATAATGTGTATTGGAGAATGTGGTTTCTTGAAACTTATGCTAGAGTTATATCTAGTATTTCCTTTGACCATTATCCTATAATGATTAATGTCGGTAGAAGGCATGTCTTCAATGAGGATCATCCTTTTCATTTTGAAGTAAGTTGGTTGACTTATGACTTTTTCAATAACTACTTCCTTTCTAAATGGCATGGAAATAGAGATGTAATTCAGTGTTTTAAAGATCTTACTCCAGTTTTGTTAGATTGAAATAAAAATTTGTTTAGGCATACAAAGAAAAGGAAAAAATAGCTTGTAGCTCATATTGCTGCCATTTAGCATGCCTAAGAGCAAAAAACTAATATTTTTCTTTACCAGGTAAAAAAGTCAACTTCAAAATGATTTGTTTAAAACTCTTTTGCAGGAGGAAATGTTATGACATAAAAAATCCTGAGCTATATCAATTGATTAGGGAGATAGAAATACTTGAGATTATCATGTTAAAATAGTAACAAGAAAAAGAAGAAACTGAGTTAACATTCTCAGAAATTCTAATGGAAAGTTTGTGGATAATAAAGAAGAGTTAATTCATTTAGTATGGGACCTTTTTTTAAAAAAATTATTGTCCAAAGGATGGGTCGTCCAAAGGATGGGTCGAGATTTTTTATTGTAACAAACATGGGCTTTCCTGTACTTAGTATTGTCTAGAAGAAAAAAATTAGTTCTTCTAATTATTAATGCTGAAATTCACAGGGCTATTTTTTCTATAAGTGGTACTAAAGTCTGAGGAGATGATAGTATCCTGTTGTTTTTTTTACCAAAAGAATTGGGGATTGGTGGGAGATAAAGTTTACAATTTTGTTAAGGAAATTTTCAAAGGCTGCGATATCTCAGATGTTAATAAGACTCCAATTTGTCTTATTCCTAAGGTTGGAAAGCTTGAATTTTTAATCCATTTCACCCTATCTTCTACGTAATATTTTATATAAGTTTGTAACTAAAGTCATTTTCAATAGACTTAAACCCATGTTGCCTAAGCTAATTTCACTTTTTTAAGCTAGTTTTGTTCCAAAACAATGCATTCAAGACAATATTATAACTGTACAGGAGATGATACATTCAATAAGGAAAATGAGAAGTAGACTTTGTCATCAAGGTTGATTTGGAAAAAGCCTATGATTGTTTAAACTGGGATTTTATTTGGAAAGTTCGCCACAAAATTGAATTACTTGATTCTCTTCTTCAACTCATTATGAATTGCATTTCATCTTCGTCCCTTAATGTTTTATGGAATGGAAATCAAACTAATGAGTTTTTTCTTATCGAGGATTAAGACAAGGTGACCTATTATCCTCTTACATTTTTGTTCTTTGCATGGATAAATTATCTCATATAATTTATGATATTGTTGATAACAAAAAAATGGGTCCCTGTGAGAGCTAGTAGATCTAGTCCTATTGTTTCTCATCTTATGTTCATAGATGACTTTCTTTTGTTTGGAGAAACTTCTAAGAATTAGAATGAGATGGTTCTTCAATGTTTGCAATCTTTTTGTATGGCCTCAGGTTAGAAAGTGACCCGGGCTAAAACTAATAATTTTTTTCTCCAAAACTATGAAAGCTAATGTGCATGATAAAATTGTCCATCAATGTGATTTCTCCCCTTCAGCGGATCTTGGTATGTATCTAGAGATTCCTTTAATCCATAAATGGTTCAATAAGAATACTTTTACCCATATTATGAAGAAGGTTTAAGACCAACTGGCTAGTTGGAAATCTAAATGTCTTTTAATGGCTAGTAGAATGGTTTTGACTAAATCTGTTATTGATACTCCACCTGTCTACATTATACAGGTCTCTTCAATTTTTGTAGCTACAATTAGGGATACTAAGTGTTATCAATGCTTTTTTATTTGGGGCTATGATTTTACTGAAAGGAGAATTCATATGATTTCTTGGAACAAAATAAGTCAACCAAAGCTTTCTGGAAGTCTAGGCATCAAAGACTTGTATTACATGAATGCTACTTGTTTAATGAAAATTGTCTAGAAACTTTAAGTTAGTTCATTTGATCTTTGGGCTTTAGTTTTGGAAAACAAATATACAAGAGGGGAAGATTAGGCAAAAAAATGTTGAGATAAGAAACTCTAACTCTATTCTGTAGGAAAGTTTATATCATGTATGATACTATATATGAAGTGATTTATCTTGGAATATTGATGATGGCAAATCTCTGAATTTATGAGAACTTTTGTTTAAAGAATCTTGTGCTTAAATCTCTTCCTTCTTACATGAATGATTATACTATGTCTCAATTTGTGAATGATGATGGATGCTATAATCTAGATGTTGTTAATAATTTTCTTCCTCGTGATATTGTTGTTGAATTCCATGTTGTTTTGCCTCTTTTTTTTCAAGCTATTTTTAATATTTTACAATGGAAAGCAAATAATTGGGAATCTTTTCCGTAAAAGATGCTTACAACTTAATCAGGAAAAACAAATATGTTGTAAGGGATGTAATTTGGAAGCTTCTTGTTGGGAATTTTTGACAATGTAAAAGTGTGTGCATTGGCATGATTTAAGATAAAAAAACAAGTTTAAAAAAAATCATAAGACACAGATATTTAACATGGTTTGACTTTTAACCTACTCCACAAACAAAGAAGAAAACAAATCCACTATGGAAATAAGAGATAGTATAAATGATATAATAATTCTCAAACTCACATCCCAAATGCACCAAAAAATAAGTTACAGTATATATACTTTTCACTCTCAATAATTATCAAAAGAAAAAGAGTTAATTGTGGAATCTTAAGAACCCCCATTGGAGATTACAAATACAAACTCTCTCACCCCTTTAATCAAACATTGTATAATACAAGTATTTATAAACTAAAACTTTTATCAAAGGATAAGTCTAACTTGATCCCAATATTAAATAATAGGATATATCTAACTTGATTAGAGCTCTTATCTAATCAAAATACAAATTTGAATAACATAAATATGTAAATAGAAAATTATCCTATTTCACAAAAATAGAATTTGAGTTAAAATCCCAATATTCTTCCCTTTGACACAAATTTCATTATCAAAAATCTTCAAACTCAAAATCAAGTAGTTCCACAAAATTTGAGTTATCTTCTCTATAGATAAAAAGTATTTTGAAAACTCTACCTCCAATAGAGCACTAATACTTTACACTTGCATCAAATTTTTTTCATCTTCTCCATAAAGAATTCTTTTAATAAAATTACTAGATGTATACAAATAAAGTTGTTGTTCAAAAAAAATCTAAACTTAATATAAAACTTCAAAATGATCTATGTCGATACTTATTTAATCAAATTAAATGCAACACTAAAACTAATGAAAATCAACAAATCCAAATAGAATCTAAATAAGAACCCAAACCCAATAAAACTAGGCTTTGATATCACTTGTTGGGAATTTACAACAATGTGTGTGTGTGTGTGTGTGTGTGTGTGTGTGTGTGTGTGTGTGTGTGTTGGCATGATTTAAGATTAAAAAAATAAAAAATCACAAGATACAAATATTTAATGCGGTTCAACTTTTAGCCTACTCCACAGGCAAAGAAGAAAACAAATCTACTATGAAAACAAGAGAGTATAAATAATATAATAATTCTCAAACTCACATCCCAAATATATCATAAAAAATAATATATATATTATTCACTCTCAATAATCACCAAAAGAATAAAAGTTAATTGTAGGATCTTAAGAATCCCTGTAGAGGATTATAAAAATAAACTTTCTCGCCCCTTAATCAAACTTTGTATAATACAAGTATTTATAAATTAAAATCCTTATTAAAGAATAAGTCTAACTTGATCCTAATATTAAATAATAGGATATATCTAATTTGATTAGAGTCCTTATTTAATCAAAATACAAACTTGAATTAGATAAAGACGTAAGGAAATTATCCTATTTCAAAAAATATAACTTAAGTCAAAATCCCAACACTTCTATAGTATTGGAAGGGGACTAAACACATTAAGTTTTTCATTTGGTGTGCTGTAATAATGGTTTACTTACAAATAATGAAAAAAATAGGTGCGAAATTGGAAACACATCTTGTTCTCACTATAATTACTCTTATAAGGATGTGTTGCATGTTTTCCAAATTGTTTGAGAGCTAAAGATGTCTAGTTTTTGCTTATCAGGGGCAAATCATGCCCAATATTTTAACTTAAACATTTATAATTTGGTTCTTACCAATCTTATAAATTGTTTTGATTTATTTGATACTATTAATTGGCCTATTATTTGAAATGTAACAATTTGGTATCTTTGGGAATAAAGGAATAAGAGTATTTTTTAGCCTTTTTTTATTTTCCTTCATTTTTCAAAAAAGACTTATTATGAATTATGCCTAGGATATAGGCCATTCTGTTGCTATTATGAAAAATTTGGGATCTTATCCCAATTATGGCTATGTTAATATTAGATGGGTTCCGCCTATGCAGGATTGGGTGAAGGCTAATGTTGATAATGCTACAAGGTCCGTTTCTTTCATATTTGGTTGTGGTAGACTTGTTTGCTATGCAGGTGGAGCTTAACTAGGTGGTTTGTCAAGAATTTAGGAAGTTTTCACTCTTTTATTACTAAAATATAGATTGTTTTGGAAGCTCTCAAGTTAGCTTGAAATATGGGTTATAAAATGATTACCTGGGAATCAAACTCTAAGGCATTACTGGAAGCTCTTGTGATGATAATGTTTTGAATCTAAAGTTATAATCCTTATTTGGCCAATGTCAGAGAATGTTTTCTTGGATCGACAAGTTTGGATCATTCATACTTATAGAAAAGAAAATCAGTGTATAGATTGGCTCGCTTTGTTTAATCTATCACAAGAATGGGTCTCATTATCTTGAATTCTCCTCCTTCTAATATTCATTTTTTGTTGTTAGCTTATGTGATTAGGGTTTCTACCCTTGTACAGTTTGATTATAATTTGTTCCTTTCTCGAGCCTTTTAGCCCATTTCTTTTATCAAAACAAAATAATGTAAAATATCATGATAGTAAGAAAAATAACTTACTCTTCAAAAAAGTAGATATTATTTTTCGCTATACTCCTCACATGATATAACATTAAATAAATATAATATTTTTTATTATTTTAATATTTTATAACTATAAATATAAATAAATAAAATTATTTATCTGAAAAATATTTTTCTTTAAAACAAACGAATTGGAGGAGAGAAATAGGTTCATGATCAACAAATAGCTTTTTTTTATTATTTTTCTACATCATCTCTTAATCTTACCTACAACTAAAAAATAAAAATAAAACAAATTTAAATTGAGTTCTAACACCAATATTATCATATCATTTGATCCCCTTGTATAATAGATAAGTTCACCACCTGACTTGATCATACAACTGCTTTCGGCATACTCTGCTGCAAATATATTTATATTATATCATATTATATATGTAATCATTCAATTTAATTTTGATACCCTAAGTCATTGATGAGCAAAATGAACTCAAAGTATACTACAAGTAAATAAATTATGTTTTTTTCTGATTTTTAAAAATGATTTTTCTAAAATATTACATTTGTAATATTATAATTTTTTCTTTACTAATTGTGATCACACTTCAGTCATTTTTCAATCTGTCATATTTATTTTATTTATCTTTTTTTCTACAATTTCCCACAATCCCATAATAACACAATCATAATTAAAATTACATAATAGTATCCATTAGGATTTTAAATTGTGAATGGATGGGAATATTATTGTTGCATTAAATCTTAAAATCACAATTTTTAACAATTTTACTTCGTAACAATTATATTTTATTATTATTTGTAATTTTATTAATCACAATAAAAAAAATACTCATTTAGATATTTTGTTAAAATCAAGAGCCCCAAAACCTTGATGTGAAAGTGATCTACTCCGATTATTTTTAGCATAACATCTATAAACTTTGAAAAATTACAAAACTTCCAAACGCCCCCATCTTCTGAATGGAGCCGTAATGTTTGTCATCGGAAAATTTGAAAATATCATATCATTTGTAAAATCTTTGTAGAACTCTTGCCATGTAAGTGAGAGCAGTTTGAAGTTCAAAGAATGTCTGTTGCCTTCGTCCCTCTTACCAGAGAATGTGGATTGCAAGTTCTGTTCATATAACAAGTTTAAATGACATACTCTCTTTATACACAAGTACCCAGAGGTTTGGCTTTGTGGTTTACAAAATAAAGAGGCTCTTGGCCAGGTGATAATGAAAATATATGATCCACACTCATGTTGTGAGTTGTGACCCACCTCTGATCCAATTATTTCCATCAACCTTTATGTCTGCACCATCATCAACATTCATGATCCATTCTTCATAATCCTGATTAGACCTATCACGTCAATAATAATTTTATACTATAGTTCTACGGATCCTACCGAGTCACGTGACACTCTTGCCATTCCTCATGAGCTGTTTCTTTATTGAAAAATGCTATTTTTACAAGTCAGTTTTTCATAACTTCCCTGCATATCTGCTTAACATTAACTCCACGTTGATGGAGTTACTTTTAAATACGCAAAATAATAAAATTGTTACAAAATAGATTGTTTTGTGTATGCCAAATTAAGCGTCCAGTTAAGTTGAAGGTGAAAAAAATAAGGATTTCAACGTGTGACCTCAGAATCCTCAAAAAAAATGTGGCATTTTCTAGATTAGATGAGCAAGCTGCAACCGATACGGTTTAATCCATATTTGGCATACAATAAGTCTTAATTCACATTCTAAATTGAATGTGAAAATACCATGCTTCTAATATACATGAAGTTCACGGTAAGATTTAACTTTTTTGTAAGATAATGTGAGAGTAAAAATGAGAGAAAAGGCATAGGAATAACAAGATCTATGTGCTTATGGTTAATACTGCAAAACATCAAACCAGGGCAATGATTTGGGCTGTGGCAATGGACAAAGCTCTAATGCTACTTTGCATATTAGTTATTTTACCAAGTAAGACAACATAAAAATCTAACCAAGTGAGCTGCTTTACGTCACCGCTTTAACCATTCAAAATAAATAAAGAAGAAAAAACCACCACCTTACTGGTATAAAATACTTTTCTCAGCAAATTGTCGCAAGGGATCACAATTCCTCTATTTGTCAGATGATATACAAGTTTGAAAAGTTCCAACTCAGTACAGATGATCTGCACAACTTATGGTCTGCTAAAAGTAATTTATATCATGTACAAAACAGGAGCTCAGTTTCTGTTTATCCCCCACCCCACTGCTATAGAAACTAGAGCTCGTATTGAATAAGACAGCTCTATCAACATTTTCTTCCGAGAAGGAATTGGCTGATATCAAGCAGTCACCCTATGGGGAGCAACACGTGGAAGACCACACGAGTAAGTGACATACTTGACACTGTCTACAAGAACAACAACAAAGATCCGAGAAAGTGACTTGGGTGTTATTATGCCATCAACATCAACATCTCCAGCCTCCTTTGGATCAACAAGCACGGAGACCACCATTGAAGATGTTGATTTATTACCAAGAATGTTATCATTCTGTGAACTTACTACATGTTCTTCAGTTAGATTGAAAGCAGATCCAGGAATGGAATCTGGAAGCGGATCGAGAATCCTTCTACTCCTTTTCTTGTTACAACTAGTAACATTCTGAAGGTTTTCAGCAGAAACATTCGCTACTGATGATGCTGGAACTATAGCTCCTGGAGTTGGTGAGGCATCAAAACGGAAAACTTCTGTGCACATGCCAGAACTTAACATTGGTCCTGTATCAGGGTACAGAAAGACCATTCTTATGCTACTTTGCATAGATAGGCAATAAAAATTTGAATCATAGATTCTGGAAACATCAAAAGCCAAATAAACCTTCCCACCACATAATCCAATAAAGATAGTTAACAACAAAAGAAATATATGTATGACACTCCAAATGTGGACAAACATGAAAAATGGGAAGCAAATACCATGAATACCCCATTATCTGTGTTAAAAGACCTATACTACAAGCTATTTTCTTGTGGAATGCAAAAGATGTAAGACACTCATAACAGTAAATCCACGTACAACTCTAATATATTAAGACATTAATGTCTGGAATTTATCAACCCTAGTTAATACAAGAAAATCAAGACACGCTAATACAACACTTAGGGATTAAACTGTTACTTGAATATACAAAGGAAGGAGTCCAGAAATTATGTCCTGAAAGAAGCATAGAGTGAGGAAGGAAATGAGATTCTTTTAACTAAGATATTAAAACATGGATGAAAGTTAATCAGAAAAGTCAAAGATTCCTTCCAGCTTTGTTTCACCAAAGATGGGGTGGAAACGAAACTTTGGAGTGATAGTACATAGATGACTTTATAGGACATCATACTTTCATGACTAGCAGATGGACAATGAGAGGACATAGCGCTTTTGTATTTAGCAAGGATGCAAATCACTGCGAAGGATGATTGTAGATATTAGCAGACATTGAGGAAGCGAAACTCTCAGGAAAAGCTTTTCCAGAAGAACAATAACAATTAACCAATATACAATAATAAGCAGATATATTGATTAAATTTACCAGTGCAGAAACAAGCTATCAAAGTAACTCAAGACTAACTAAGAAGAACACTGTAGGGCTGCAACAGCTAAGGAAACTTGCTGCATAAAAAACATACAAGATGCTTAAATTCAAAATCACCAAACGGCATGATAATTAATTTTTTAAGGAAACCAAGGAACTTCCAGAGACAATACATAATATGTTGACTTAGGCATCCTTGGCTTCAAATAATATAATTATAAACCTTATAGCATATGCTCAACCAAATCCACCTCAGACAGCAGCCAAAACATAACACAAGCCAGCAGAACAAAATGCATCAATCAAACCTAGCAATCCATAAAAACAAAAACTCAGAAGAAAAAAACAGAGTACAGGTAAATTCACCTGCAAGGCCTTCACGGAACCACTGTTGCATTTTACCATCAGTTACAGATGATTTCATATGGTCCTTCAAAGTTTCAGCTAAACCAGAGACAAGAGCCTTCCTCTGTTCTGATGGACTCCTAAATAAGTGAGGAGGTCGACCTCTATTTCTTCCAACTTCAGCAATCGCCAATGCAGAATCCCAGTCTTTAGAAATCACCAAACCAGTTTCTCTTTTATCCTTCTTTTTATGAGCAGTTTGAAAAGACATTGCTTTCTCACTGGCCAGGACAGAATTGATTATCAAGTTCCCATCAATCTTCACAAGTTTATCATTCCTTGGGACATACAAAGAAACAGCAAGAGACTCATTGGAATTGTCCACGAGCCTAAATTCATTTGCACCTGATCTAAGTCGTGGATCTAGCTGTTTAAGCCTTTCTTCTCTCAGTTTCCTACCTCTCCCATAATTTATTCTGTCATAAATACCAAATGTTCTACTAGAATATCCCATTCCCTTATCTCCTTCAGATCCATTCCTAGGACACTTTAGGTGCCATGCTTTCTCTCCGTGCTGACCATAGTACTTATCGCTAACATAAGCAGAACTAGTGGGAACATCCTCCCTTAAACCTCCAAACTTAAAATTCACTAAAGGAACCAAGCCACCAAAAAGCAGGATAAAGAGAAACAAACCCAGGAAACTAATGCTAGCAACCTTCTTAGTTTTACCCTCAGTCTTCTTACCCACGGACTTCTTAGTCTTTGGAGCTGAGACCGGTCGCTGAGACTTCAATTTAGGAATAGGAACCAAAGGAACCTGAGACCCTTGCGGTTTCACCATATAGGGAGCACATGGCATCCATGGATAAGGCATGGGTGCCATGGGAGGATGCTGATACATCCCTGGAGGTGGTGGGGGACACATTCCAACACCTCTCAATTGCTGTCTCAATGTAGCATTCTCAGCCATAAAAAAGGATATCTTACTACTCAAGTCAGTGATGGTAGAATGCATTGATTTTACCTTCTCCTCAAGCTCCTCTACATAGTGCTTCTTTCTCTGCCTCGAAAGTTGGGCACTTTCCCTATTCCTCATCAACCTAGCCTTCCTTTTCTCGTCCTCTTCATTAAGTCCAGACAGATGAGTCGCATTTTCGACAGAAGGTGAAGACCTCATGTACTTTTTATTTTTCACCTCAGTATTTCCGTCATTGTTTTCTATCTTCCTCTTCAAATCAGGCATTTTACCCATTTCCTCCAATTTCAAATTCTGGTCAACAAGCCTATGAGATGAAATGTCCCTGTCATAACGGCCAGACCCCGGTGAAGGCGAATCCATTGCTTCATAAACACCAGACCCTTCGTTGCCTGAACCCTGAGAGGAAACCGGCCCACCTCCAGATTCCCGGTCGGACGAATGACGCTCATGCGACCCAAAGTTCAAAGCTTTGACATCATTTGACCTATGTGAATTCTGATCACCTGTATTATCCAATGGCACTACCGGAGAACCAGACTCAGACGATTTGGCGTTGACATACCTATCAGCCGCAGAAGTACCGGACTCCAGCGACTCCAAATTGGCAACGTCATGATCATAATTGGTGCCCAGCGGAACGGATCCAGGCTGAACATTTGGAGGAGTATTAAGATTACATGCATCGGGGAGAACGAAATCGTCAGTTTCAGGGGGAATATAGAGATTTTCGAGATCGTCAAAAGTGATCTCAAAATCGGCATTACCTCCGAAATCGAGATCTAAGGGGAATGCTTCAGCGTCGTCGTTTTCGGGGAAAAAAAGGGAATCCATGCATGGAATAGGGAGGTTGTCGAACTGGGCAGAGAAATCGTCATCGAATAGGTCAGCCATGGTAAGGGTTCTGGCTAGAACGGAGAAGGAGGGTTTCTACTTTCAAAGGTGAAGAAAAAGGAAAAAAAAAAAAAAAAATGAAACGACAATAAGAAAAGACTTTTCGTGGTCGTTTGATACTTGGATTCCGTCAAACTGTTGGGGGTGCACGTGGATTTAGGCAGCCCAGTAAAGCATAGATGGTAATATGGATTAACTTGATCAGAATCCAAAAGCACGTCATCGATTTGCCGCCAAATTTATTTGTCGTGACTGATATTTGGACGGAATAAAACAAAAGTAATTGAAAAAATATTAAAAAGTTTGTTTGATTATAACTATGAAATGGAAATGGGCCTTCCTAAAATGATTATTCTATTAATTACGAAATAACATAATTTTTTAGATATCTGTTTATATATTTTAAAAATATCTTTGTATTAAAAAATAATAAAATGATGTCTTTTTCTAATACCTTTTTAATTATAAAAATATTTTAATAATTATATTTTAATAATAAAATTTAAAATAAAATATTTTTGTATTATTTATAAAATAAATTATTTATTATAAAAAATTATTTAATATAAAATAAAATTCAATAATTTAAAATTTATTATACTCTTAGAATATTATTTGTTATAATTTTGATAATAAAATTTAAAATGTGACATTTATGATTATTTATCTTATAAATATATTTTCATCTACTAAATTATATAAAAAATATTCAATTCAAATTATTAAATTGAATAGATATTTATTTTTTTATAAGGATATTATTTCCATTAATTACTCTTATTTCATTCAATTTTTGCATTATTTTGATGCACCAAATATAAAAAAGGAATGAATTATAAAATTATAATTGTACAAAAAAATTAATTATAAAGTTATAATTGTACAAAGAACATTTTATTTTATCTTTCATCATAAAAAATTATAAAATAGTTATTTCATTCCATTCTTTACATCTTTCCATTTTATTCATTTTTATTTTATCAAACTAAACGAACCCAAAGTATATAAATTAATTGCAATTTAGTCCTCTCACATAAAATATTTTATTTTATTTGTTCTAATATGTAAATTGGATTTACGGTAATAAATTTTGTCAAATTAAAAACTTTAATTAGCATGTTCCAAGTCAACAATAAGAGAGAAGAAAATTAATGGATTACATAATTTTGATGGTCAAATTAAAATTGTTTTTGTGCCTTGGATAAATTATATGATTTGCATTTTTTTTTTTTAACATGTTAAGACGAGTCTCGATAACTTTCCTTTTAAGGGACGTTTAGCTCACAAATTCATACATTCATAGAATTCTTAACACTTTTAGAAATGAGATCATTAAGAATATCACATTATTATATTTGATTAAATTAAAATCAATTCTAAAAATACTATAATATGATGTGTTTAATTAATTTGAATAATTTTATAAAGTTGTTGAATATTTAAAAATGTTCTTGTCTCAAAATTGACCAATTACCAAAAAATGAACGGTCAATAGTGGTTAATGCTAGAAAATTTATTGTCAACCATGATCAACATCGAAAAGTTGATCTGTCAATGGTTATAGATAGTGGTTGATGACAATACATTGTAGTAGACAACAGTGAACAACAATTAACAATGGTTAATGCTATTAAGTAATAATGATCTAAAATGGCAATGATGGTAAAGTAGGATAGAATGATACGCAAAATAATCTTTTGTATAATTATAACTAAGGGTTGCAAAATGAATGAATATTCATGAATCCATCAAATCCATCTAACTTTAGGTCAATCTAAATCCATTCATAATATTTAGCAGGTCAAATAAATTGATAAAATACTAATCCATTTAATGAAAAGGTCATTAAAGATCCATCTAAAGATATCCCTTATTCATCCATCTTAATTTTTTATTTAAAACTCAAAGTAAATATTTTTTAAATAAAAAGTATTAAATTAAATAAAAAATACAAGTAAAATTAAAAATTTCTAAATCCTAACATAGTCTCACATGCTTATAGATCAAACAATTGTAACCTATATTTATTTATCTATATATATATATATATATTTGTCATGGCTCATCTATATCCATTTATAATAGCTTTTAGATAAATGTGGGTTGGGTCATTATTGACTTATTAAATAAGGGTGATATTGAATCAATCCATATATAATTATTTATTCATTTATATTTAAGTTTAACATTTCAATAGAATAAAAAAGACTGTATGTTGAACAACTTTTATAGGATAAAAAAAATGATATATTTAGCATTTTGATCTTTGTAAAGATATTTGCAATTGAAAATTTTCTAAAAGTCAATTAATACTAGTTTATGTAATATATTTAGCTTTAAATTTTTTTATTTAAATATTAGTGATCAATTGATTAGTCATTTTAATTTTGTAGTGCAGATAAAATATAATATAATATTTTAATATTAAAAAATTATTTTTTTAATGTGCCAGCAAAATATAATATTAATGGTAACAAAAACAATAATGATAAAAATTATATAATAAAATAATATAAAAATAATAATTGTTAGATGAATAAATAGATGAATTGAGTCTGACCTTTTATGTATGGGGTAATAGATCAATCCATAACCTATATAAAATTTTAATTAAGTTATGAATAGATCATTGACAATCAATTATTAGTTATCTGATCCAATTTCATTAAAACTATCTATTTGTCACCATTAATTATAACATTCTCATATCATAGGAACGTTGAAAACTTACCTTCTCTCATTATAGTATTTTGAAGGAATATTAAATTAAAAATGTTCCTAAAAATATTTATATTTAGGATATATTTTTTAAGATAGTAAATCAAACATGAAAATGTTTTATTCCTTGAAACATTTTAGGGGAATTAAAAAAGTATTCGGCAAATTAAACACCCCAACGTCATCACCATTTTGAAGCCATGTGCCAAGTAGTATTTTTTTCTTTTAATTGGAAAATGTACTAATTTAAATTCAATCTATATATTAGATGGATGAAAATTATAATTGAAACAATATATGTCTGTCTTCCTGTCACAAATCGGTACTGTGACCTAATTCAATAGGCAAACGTGCTCAGTTTTGAAAGAAAGTTCACATAAAAAATTAAACATGAAAAGGAGGCCTTGTATTACAAATTTGGGATCAAATGCACTTATAAGTTATTTTTTAAAAAAATTTCTTATTTTAGGGGTATTTATGTCTTTTTAGTATCAATCGTTTATTCAGTATGAGTAGAAAAGTACATGGTTGTTATTCTTGCATTTTTTTCTTCACGTTCATATAAGATAACATATTAAAACCTTTAAAAGTTAGGAGAAAAGTCCTTATGTCAACTTGAAAAAAGTATGTCTACTTCTATCATTAGGGTTTTTACTTAGAATATTCTTTAAGAAGACGTGCTTGGTGACAAGGTGGGTATTGTGAGTCGGGTTAAGAATTAGAGTGTAAAGTTTAGAGATACTCCTCTACACACTCAAAACTATGTAAGGAGGCATATATTAATAAAATGGAGTTGTCACTCTCTTTAATTTTTAAAAAGTCTTTTCTCGATATACACTAGAGGCTTCTTATGTGGCACGTTCTTTGAGACTCGATTTGCATTAATGCTTTAACTACATGCTCATGTTGGCTTGCGGACAAGTGATGCACAGGATTTTAGTTGTATGGGCGACAAAATCTTCAATGGCCCAAATATCTATCCAAGTATGGCTCAAATTTATTGGAAGGCTGGCATGTTGACCAAGAGTTGACATCATGTGCTACATGATTTTGGCTAAAGAGCTACTGGCCTCGTGACAATTAGTATCAAAGCCTGGTTGCTAGAGTGCAGATCGGGTGGCCATACGAACTTGGCTTCACACCAAATGTTAGTATTGCCAAATGCACAAGTTCTCGCCAAGCACTCGAAGGAGCAAGCGGGGAGAATGGTAGGCAGGAAGACATAGTAGGCAAGGTAGAATCAACTTGTCAAAAGTTGTAATACCATAAAAAATGGGGCAAAAGTGAAAAATTTTTAAAATTTGTTGGGGGTAGAAATGGAATTTTACCTTTTTTTTCAAAAAGGACCTATTTGAAGATGATGGAGAGTCAATGGGGTCAAATTGTAATTTACCCTATTTTCTTTTATGTATAAATTTTTCCAGGCTAGTTTTCTTCTTCCTCGCAATTGACCCTACCTCAACCGAGCCTCCTCCCCTACTACGTGTGGCAATCCTTTCTGGCCTTTGGTACTCTATCATCTGGCATGTCCAACTGTTGACTTTCCTTCTTCGATACCAGTCTTCTTTTCCCTATTGCACTACAACTTCTGTCAAAGCTCTCTACAATTGTTACAACCCCAATTCTCTATCTTCTGATCTGCTTCATTCCTCCTCTGACTGGTGAGTTCTGGCCACTGTCCACCTTCCTTCCAACTCTCCGGTAGCTTTCCTCCTCCAGCCCAACTTAACAGTGGCCTTCTTTTCCTCTCCACTAGTGCTGTATGGCCAAGTTATGGATCGACTAATTAGTGACAATCTAACTTCAGTCGAGCTACTCACTTATACTTTAGAAGGTGATAAGTAATCCTAGAATAAAAGATTTATTTTATAGCAAATTTACATCAAGTTTCCAAGAAATCCTATTTGAAACCCTCACTATGCAAAGCTAAAGAAACTGGAAACTTTTCTTGTAGATTTGCTTCAATGAAGTTCCTATTGAAAAATCAAGCACACTGACGTCTAATTTTTGGAGTTCTAGCTGATTCTCTAAGTAGGTAGTTTTGTGATTAATTTGAGAAATTTTAGCCTTAGATATTATAGTCTAATACTAGTACAAGATAGTTGTGCTTAATTATAGGACTTCAAATTTATGTCCAAGGATTTATTTTGATACCATCTATTTTTGAATAGGCTAAACACTTCAAACTTTCTAGTTAGGTGATTTAACACAGATAAATGAGTAAAATGCCTATAATTGTGTTGATTATCACCTCTTGATTGATTGTTAATTTGTGATTTTGCTGCACTTTTTGGCTTAGTTTAGTTCATTTGTTCTTAGTACTATTGTAGTTTGTATTTGTCTTTTTAGGTTAGCAAAAGAGGCTTTAAAAGTAGATGAAAGCTAAAGTTTGGAGCACACTTGGACTAAGAAGAAGCTAAGGAAGAAGATGTGAAGAGTTCAAGTCAAATATGCAAAGA